>LPNX010972329.1:136208-158295 GCA_001517045.1 Pseudotsuga menziesii
GATTGTTTGAAGGTTGTTTAAATACAAAATCATTTTAAAAGTATAGGTTAATATTCTTCTTACCTCAGAACAGAGCAATGGAATACATAGAAGGAAGTGAACCCTGTTGATTCTTGACAAGCTTGGCCCTTTATGTATCTTTCTATCTCAAACTAGTAGTTTAAAGTTTTTTCATGTGTACAAACGATGAACCCCAACATGTAACTTTGCATTCAAGAAGAAATCAACTGTAAGTAATGGGAAGTCATGTAAAACCTTAAACTCGAGTAGTATTTGTAACGCTTACCTTTGAACAAAGTTTTGGCCAAAATGGCTAGGCCGAAGTTAACCTTCGACCTTTCCAACCAAAAGGGAAACCATAATTTTTGGTCCTCTTCTCCCTCAGCTATCATGAACAGAGAATTGTTAAAGTTTGTAACCCAAAGTAGTAATTAACTACAAACGCAAACTCTTTAACATAAACTTTATCTTCAGAGAAACGCTCAGAGTGCCAAGGGTTCTTCTCCTTCAATCTCTCCATTTCTCTACCTTGTACAAACAGAAAATGTGAGATTTATTTCCTTCCCCTTTTTGCTGTGTAAAATAAATAAAAATAAAAAATAAAAATTATTTAGCTTTTCATTCTTGATATCCTCGTTGGTTTAGTAAGTTTCTCCATCATCAACTGAAGGAGGGTACACCAAAACCTTACACCTTTCCATACAAGAAATAGAGACAGCTCAAAGACTATGCAAGGAAAGGAAACTTACTGATAAAACACAAATAACACATGTAAGTTGTTTAACCAGATAAGCTCACTAGTATTCATGCCATGAGGTAAGTTAAATGCATAGAAAAGCATGAATCTTTGCGACGAGGTCCAAAAACGAAACCATCAAACAACCAACACTGTGAAAAAAAGTTCAAGTTCACGACCGTATAACTACTCAAACATTTCCAAATATTGAAATAAAACCCTAATATTTCATCCAACGTTGTGGATCATGAGGAGTTACAAGTGGAGGGCCAAGATCAACCTTATTTTTACGAGGAGCTGTAAAATATGCCAACCACATTAAATTTGTCTGGGTGTGTTGTCAAATTGCAATCCATGGATTTTGGAAAACATAAAAACCTCATTTAAACCTCCTCTCATTTCACATGAGTTGTCATCCATTTGCATGCAACCCTAAAAACCCCTATATCTCCCATGGTCGTATTTTATAACATTTGCATGATAGTTATCATCCTAGGTTATGCCTCCTTTAAATTTATCATTATCACATATAGTAACTTGCTAGGCATGCATGCCTCTTTAAAAACCACTTCACCTTATACAAGTAGGGTAAAACAAGAAAAAATACCATATTACTATAACCTCAACACATAGTTGGAACTAGATAGACATGTCTAGAATATTTCATGGCTTAAGACATGGGTCCAAGCCTTAGGCTTTAAATCCTAGTTGTAAAAAGAAACATATTTAACAACAAAATTTTCAATTTGTCATTAAGATGTGGTTCGAGGAAGTATCATAGTTGGATTTTGATGCCAGATGGACGACAAGTCCCGTCTTCATACAGACATTAAAATAAATTAGAAATATTTATATAGACGGGTAAAAATATAAAATTATGACCAAGAGAATACTTTACTACATTAACATTATAAATAAATTTTTTTGCATCAAAATGTTCATTGGATAGAAAAGAATGATATTTTTTTGAAGAAATTTGGGAAGAGGAGAAATCTAGTTAGACGTAAATTTCGTTGTGGATTCATAAGATTATCTTTTCCACTAAAAATATTTTGTGGATTATCTGGATATTTATCATTAGACATTTCATCATCATGCACCCTAACCTACTGTATATTGGTTTTGACTTGCAAGTATGATTGTATTCTTTGAAAACTTTCCTTTTATGTTGAGTTGATTTGCTAATGATGTTTGTGCATCATACATTACTAGGCTGATTCAAGATAATGAGGTCCCCTTTTCATGCAATAGATGTAATAGAAATATGAAAAAGAGGCATCCCTCAACTTACATGGATATTTTTTTATACATCCACAATGATTCTTGGTTTGAGTAAAAATAAGGAAATGTAGGAAATTGGATCACATTTCCAAATATATAATTCTTTTATATTGAAAATGTACATAAATATCTCAAGTTTATTATTTTATAACAAGTATTTTTCATTGAGAAGCAAATCATAAGGTATATGTTTTTTGGGTGCATCCCTTGAGTTCCTAAATGATAAAATTGACCTACAAAAACTAGTAGACATATAGAGAACAAATAATATGAGCATGACGCTATTTTTCAAAAATAAATTTAACAATTTATATGTTTTAATTATCTATGTGATCAAACCTTAAAAACAATACATTAAGTGTGGGTGAATATTTTTAATGTCTTAATGCAATGTTCATGAAATGGTTTTTTGTAACATGTATAGGTAGGTGTCTAATACTGCAACATGTATTTTTTTAAATGCTTGAGAAATGAAAAAGTTATGGAAGAAACACTAACATTGTGTTTTTTGAATTGAGTAATAACACAATAAAAATAGAAAAAAGATTAAAAAAAAAAACATATTTGGAATCAACAAAAAAATGCTATCTCCGTGTAAAATTTCATTAAAAAATATTATGTAGCATAGTGTGACGAGTGGTAAAAAATTAGGGAAAATTTTAAAGATCCATAATTCTCTCAAATTGTAGAAATCTTAAGAAACCTACTAATTCTTAAATTTGCAACCATAAACTATTTGGAGATTTTTTGTAAAAATAATCCAATTTATAAGGATTTATATGGTTTCTAGAAAACTTTGGGTGATTTTTAGAGTAAAAAAAATACCCTATGGAATTTTGGAGAATCAATCTTGAAAAAAAAAGGAAAATTGACGATTTTGTTTTGGGAGGGAATGGCAGAAAAATAGCGCATGGGATATATTTTATCCCTAAAAGTTTCCCTGTAAAATGGAGGAATATTGAGAAAATGGATGAAATTCCTAATTAGCTATGGTTTACCATTTCCTATATCACTAGTTTGGTAAACCCGAAACTAGCTCTGAAGAAGACACATAAAAAGATGGATGACACTAAAACATGTGATGAGGATTAAGTTAGGTGGTAAGGAATGCAAGAAAGTTTCATTTAATTTTTTTTTTCATTCCCACCTACCTAGGTTCCCTGAAAACCAAAATTCATGCATGTTTTGGCTCTACAAAATGCACACATTTTTAAGTTCTACAAAACATGCATTCGTTTTATAAACCTAAAACACACATGTATTTTGTAGAACTAAAACACATGTGTGATGTTGTAGACATAAATTTTACCTTCAAGGGTAAGGGGGCTGAGGGGGTTTGGAGAAAATAAAGTTATAGATATTGGGGTTGGGTCATACTAGGAGTTTATGGATAATTAGTGTAGTTAGAGAGAAGACAGTGTATAGGGTAGTGGTAGAGGGAGAAATGAAGAGGGGTGATAACTGTTGGGGGAATCAGGATAGACAGTGTGAGAGGGGTAAAGTTAGGGAAAATATTAGAAACATAAAGAAAGAGGGGTGATTTCCCCATCCCCAAAACCAAGGAAAGCTACACATACCACCCCATTTATATTTTTTTCTTTCTCTCCTACTCCACCTAACTCTAAACCCTTGTCTCTCTTTGTTCTCCTAACCTCCTTCCCCATTCCCATTAATGACCCCTCCATTATCTCTCTCTCTCTCTCTCTCTCTCTCTCTCTCTCTCTCTCTCTCTCCCACGAAACCCACATCCTCCCCAATTCCAAAACCCCTCAAATTTGTATCTCTTTTGCAACCCCCCTCCTCCCCAATTCCAAAACCCCTGAAATTTGTACCTCTTTTGCAACCCCACGCCTTCCTCTCTTTCTTTGTGTCTCCTAACCCCCTCCCACTTGTTCAGTAATGACCCCCCATTCTCTCTCCCTCTCTCTCTCTCTCTCCCCCATAAAAACCTCCTCCTCCCCAAAATCCAACACCCAATTTTTATCTGTCCCTTCCTCAACTACTCTCCTACCACTATCGCTAATAATCTCCCAGCCCCACAATATGTCTACATATATCCTTCCCTCTCAACCCCAAACCACCTAACACCTCACCCCAATAATCCTACCGAACTCTAAATCTCTTGCTCCTTCTACCCTAATGCCCATCTCTTTAACTATATTAATCCCCAATTCACCTACCATTATTCTCCCATGATCTCTCTCTCTCTCTCTCTCTCTCTCTCTCCTACTTCCCCTACCCATATCCCCACTTCAATGTTTTTCTAGCCTAAACGCCTTCCCACTTCCCAATAATGACCCCCACATTCTCTCTCCCCCATATTCCCCTACCCCTTATCCCCTCTCTCCCTATATCTCTCTGTTGAGGCTTGGAAATTCACAGGAAACAACATCAAAGGATTCTCCCCGGTCAACATTCCCAACTAGCCCGTGACTATTTGGTGTAGGGAATCCGTCCAGTTTGTGGTCCGGCTACCATAGGTCAAGTAACAAAAATAAAAGGTTTTACCGATTGCGGCTCGATCCACCATATATATTTTTGTATTCTTTTTATTTTAAGTATGATATGCAAGTTCCTATCTACGATGCAGATTGATTAAGGATGCAAGGAGTGGTCACAATGTGATGTGCAGGTTCTTACCTCTCGTCTTAAACTCTCTCGCATCTAAATCATACAAAACTATAAAATACATACTAACTAAGCTGTCTCTAGAGAGCAAAATATTAATTCATGAGTAATGTAATACTGTTCACATGTTAAGGTAAATCACAGATAGTTGTTCTTAGAATCAAAACACATAAACATGACTAAGGTATACATGACAAGATAGCTCATCAATCGTTAAACTCTCCATTACTCATAGTGGAAATTATCACAGAATAAACCAGAGAACATTCATATAGGAACATAGGTTCAAAAATTTAGAACACTCTCATAGTTAATGAAACACAGTTGAAAACAAAATAGTTCCCCTTCAATATTGTTCATTTTATCACATTCAAACATTACACATAGCACCTTCTCCAATAGGCAAAATTTGCAATTTCTTATTGTAAAACGAAGTAGTTCCTTTTACAAACAATAACTCACAAGTTTTTCCCAGAAAATATTCTTTATCCCCTTTAACTTTCCTTTCTTTATACAAAAACAACAAAACCCTTGGGCTTCCCCAACCATCTGACCTTTGGGCTCCCCCAAAAACCATTTAGTCTCACAAATTTGTCTTTTTCGTGAGTACTCATGATTCATATAATGCGTTACATTTCAGATTTCAACTTATGAGTACTTCATAAAATGGGATCAGCTTGGTAACTGACGGACCCTTTCCAAGCCTGGGAATTTGTTGCCATTGATTTTGCCTTGTATTTTATTTGTCCTTCTTGAGATCCCGTTGATTTCAGAGAAACTTTGCTTATCACTTTTTAGCCAACTTTCCTCAGCTTTATCCTTTAGCTACGTCTTCTCGCAGCAGTAATCTAAAGAATCTTCTGAGTCCATCTGCATTTAAACAAAAAATTCATCTTTAATTAGGACTACATCTTTTTAATAAACTTAAACTACACTTACAACAAAAATGATCATAAAAAAGAGGCTTTGTACTGCGCTCTTGTCATGAAAGTCTTGACAGGAGTGAAAAACCACCGCTGCCCACACAGGGGTTAGAAACTCACAAGATGGCAGGAAAAAATCTTATCAATGGATCGAACCATTAAAACATCGGTCGGATAGTCTTACTTACAGCCACAACGGCAGGTTTCACATAGACAATGAGTTCCACAGGACCATTAAGTCTATTGGAGTCAGAAGAACTAAATGCCAAAGCATCAGGTGGTTAAAGTTCTCCGTTGGCGAACAAAACGACATCAACGCCGGGAGGTTAGTGCATTATGCAGCTGCAATGGCAGAAGATGAAAAGACTATGGGCCCCACGGCCAAAAGACAAAACCGCAAAACCCAGACAAAATATCAACGAGCGGAGCAATTATATGCCGGCCACTTAGCTTGCTCGGGATCCGCAACGGCGGAAAACTATCAGACTACAACCTTCGATCAAAGTCATAAACTTTTCGCTATGGCACAGAAACGTTGTGAAAACGTTAAGTGTTTGGAAAATTTAAGGTCATGCAGTGGTCCAAAAATCTTGTCTCACTTCCAAAACAGTGGCTTCACAGAGATCAAACAACCTCGACTCAAAATTCGACCAACCTCCGATAATGCAAACAAGTCAAAATAATAACATCACGACATCGGAGAAGTCAATACTATCCTGCAGAACACTCATCGTTCAGATTCCGCAATGAAGGCTCCATAAGGAAATATGGCTCCGATACATTGTTTAAATAGCCTCCGAATAATCAAACTAAAATGTTACTTTCGGTTGGGCAGCAATGAAAGTTTGTTTCACCTCCAAAACCGTGGAGAAAATGAGAAATAGGCTTCTGAGAACAAAGAAAGAAATCACAGATCAAAGGGAAATATTTAAAACCAAACTCCAAATTCCACACCCAAAGTAGTTTTAGACATAAGCACTTTTCCGAAAAGCATGAAGAGAGTTAACTTCAAAACAGTCCAAACTTGTAGCAGAGGGGAAACAAAATAGAGTTCATGGATCCAAACAATTCTAGGAAAGCTAAAAATTAAAAGGAGGATCCAAAATTTTGAAAATTAGGGAAAACAGTTGCAGCTGCAACAATTGGCAACTACCTGGTGAACTTAGATATCTGGACAATTTATTCCTTAAGTAATAGACTGTTTAACAATAAACGAACATGTCAAATTCTTCCAGATGTCTGGATTTCCCAAATGGCAAATATATGCACTTTAAATCATTGATGATAGTCCAATTTAGGTGAAAGGAAAACAAGATTTCCATGTCAAGATAACTCCTTTGAGGCTGGGAAGATGATTTTCATTTATTGCCTCTGTCTTCGGGTAGCTTCCATCTTGGACACCACAGGATAGTAACATATGGTAAACAGAAATATTCCTTTGTTCCTCATTCCCATGCCATTTTTCACTTTTGTGCTTTTTTGGACTTTTGTCCTTTGCATATGAGTCCTCCTGGATGCCTTTATTTCTGTATTTTCATTTAGGCTCCTCTATGCATAGTGTCCTTTTGTGTGAGAGATGTATTCAACTTTTAGCTCACGGACGCAGAAGAACTTTTGGCAATTTAGTACTTATATGGTCCAGTATTTTGTTTGGATACAAATTGCTTTCATAGGAGTATTTGACTCTTATCTGCCTTATGGCATTCAATTCCTGGCATGGGATCATTTATATATAATATACTGTTTACCCTACTTCCTTTCCATGGGCCTTTTGCTGCCACCCTCTAGGACATTTTTAAATGTGAGATGGATGGAACCTCAAAATAGTATTCCAGACCTTTCGATCTTGGTTTATTTAACAAGGGTTAAGAAGGACTTCAATGTGTTCATAGCCATTCGGGAAAAATGCTAAACTAGAAGAAGTTATTTTAGATAAAACAATAGTACACAGTCTAACACTCAAGGACTTTAATCACTCCAGAATTCTGATGCTCTCCATGCAACCAAAAGTTTTCCTCCTTCTATTGAAATCAATAAAAATCTAAACTAAATCAAAACAGAAATAAAATAAACAGCCAAGTCAATTTATTTATGTACAAGATAAAAGAACAAAAAAAAAACTCAGGAAAAATAAGGTTTGAGAACTAAACCATTTACTGGTAAGTTCTCTTCCCACCCCTGTAAATATTGCAATTTATAGGTTGAGGGGCCAAGCCTTGCCGCAATCTGGAAAGGGCCTACCCACAACTGTTGAAATTTCATGTGTTTTCCTTTCTCATCACGGGGGTGATCCCACTTGAGAACCAAATCTCCCACCTCGAATTCTTTTGTTCCAGCCTTGTGTCTATCAAACCATCTCTTAACTACCCCCTTTTATCGTTTAAAATGTTCTCTGGCCTTGGATCTAGATTCCTCTGCCTTCAAAAGATTATGTATCCTTACCTGCAAGACTTCATTATCTGATCCTATGGATTCCTGAGCTATTATGGAAGAGGGGAGCATGATATTGGGGGGTAGAATGGCCTCTTTTCCATAAACAAGGGTATACAAGGACACACCTAACAAATTCTTGGGGGTGACCCTATTAGCCCCAAGAGCATTTGGTAATGCTGAGTGCCAACTCCTCTGATTTTCTATAACCATCTTTTTTAAAATCCTAATCAGATTCTTGTTTGTAGATTCAGCTAAACCATTTCCCTGTGGATAGTAATTAGCAGAGTAATGCAACTTAATTCCTTTCTCATGAGCAAATGCAGTTAATCTAATCGAGGAAAAGTAAGTAGAATTATCGAAAACTAAATAAATTGGAACTCTAAACCTGGTCATAATATGGTCTTGCAAGAAGTCCATGACCACATCTTCATTTACTTTACGCAACGGAATGGCTTCTACCCAACGAGTGAAATAGTCGGTTGTTGTCAGAATATACTTGTGTTGCAGGGAAGAATTTGACTTTATCTCCCCAATGATATCCATCCCCCACTACTCAAAAGGCTTTGTTATCATCACAGGCTTTAACGGTCCTGCTGCTTTGACTTGTCTTCCACCACACCTTTGACAAATGTCACACTTTCTTACATGGGCATGTGCATCTTTGAACAGTGTGGGCCAATAGTATCCGACTCTAAGAATTTTATGAGTTGTAGTATCTCCATATAAATGTCCTCCGGTAGGAACATCATGCAAATCTATCATTACCTTCTTCGCATCTTCTTTCTCTAAGCATCTAAGAAGAACTCCATCATAATTTTTTCTGAATAATATTCCTTCAACAATTTGATATGAGGCCAATTTAAGACACAGTGCTCTTCTTTGCTTAGAATTCCAATGTTCCAGTAACAATCCCGCCTGAAGGTAATGGACAAGATCTCGATACCAAGAGTCCGACGCTGTGAAAAGAGGACATACATCCATCAGATGTAACTCAACTTCATCTTCCCAGTCATGTTCTTCATTGTCTTTACTTTCAGTCATCAGTTTGCACAATCCTTGCCCTTTGACTATGGTGGCTGGCTTGAATTTGAGGTCATACTCCTGTAGATATTTTACCCAATTGCCTCTTCTTTCTCCTAACTCCTTTTGTATGAAAGAGACCTCACAACTGGGTGTGGAACTATTACCTCTGTCCAGTTCTTAAGTATATATGGTCTGAATTGTTTCACCGCTTTGAACACTGTGTAATCTTGTTTATCCACAGTTGGGTAATTGAATTCATCCCCTTGTAGACTAGTGCTCATAAATGATATGGGGAACTCATCTCCCCCATTTTCCTTCTGGGTAAGCACAGTTGCTAGTGAATCATCAAATGTGAAAGTGTACAAAATAAAATCTTTATCAAAATATGGACTTTTGAGGGAGGGTGCGTGCGCAACAACTGTTTTAATTTTACTAAATGTGTTCTTGTCTACATCAGTCCACTTGAATTGTACACTTTTCTTTACCATTTTCTACAAAGGTTTAACAATTTGAGCGAAATATGGCACAAACCTTCGCACGAAGTTTATTGTCCCCATAAATGATTGCATGCCCTTTTTATTATGGGGTAAGGGAATCTGTTCGATGGCTTTGATCCTTTCTAGGTCTATGGAGATCCCCTTCTTAGAAACCATGTGACCCAACAACTTACGTTCTGTTAAGAAAACACGCACTTCTTGGGGTTTAGTGAGATACCATATTTTCGGCAACATTCAAAAATTTGCTTTAGATGAAATGCGTGTTCCTCTGTTTTCTTTGAGAATATCATGATGTCATCGAGGTATACTACAACACTATGGCCAATCAGACCATGAAAGCTATGTCCATAGCCCCCTGTAAAGTAGCTCCAGCATTTATGAGTCCAAAGGGCATCCTTCTGTAAGCAAAAGTTCCCCACCTGGTCTTGAATGTTGTTTTTAGTCTGTCTTCTTCAGCTACTAATACTTGATTGTAGCCTGAGAATCCATCTAATAAAGAGAATAGTTTAGAACTTGAAACCATTTGTAATATCTATTCCATGGGTGGAACAGGGTAATTGTCTTTATCTGAAGCACGATTTAAGTTTCTAAAATCCACACATAGCCTAATTTCTCCAGATTTCTTCCTCACCGGTACCAAATTTGAAACCCATTCCGAGTATTTAACCTTGAAGATAATTCTAGCATCCAATAGTTTCTTAACTTCACTCTGGATTAATGGTTCTAATTTTGGATGCGTTTTCCTTAAAGGCTGCTAATAAGGTTTGATTCCAGATTTGATGGGGTAGCATGTTGGATAATATTGGTGTCATATGTCTTCAGATCTTCATTCATCTAGGCATAAAAATCTTTGTATTTCTTGAAAACAATGATGAACTTATCCCTTTTAGCTGGGGAGCATCATTTTCCCATATTCACATATTTAGGCTCCATGTTAGTCCCCAAATTAATCAACTCAAACTGTAGAGACGAGCTATGAGTCTTCACATTCGTTGGTCTTCTAAATTTCTCATTTAAATCAAACATCCGTTCTAAAGTCTTGACTCCCTTAGGACTAAAATTATCGAAATTTAGCTTGGCCTGATGTTCTTCATCATCAATGATCACCCCTTTGAATGTGGCGTCATTTGTTAAGCATTCTATAATCTGCTTATCGTCATCGAACACTCATATATTGGTAATCATATCTAGAACCAAAGGCTTGAAAAGCAATTCAACAGAGCACTGATTATTAGAGGGCACAAGCCTCGCAGCTGAGGTGGCCAACAAGTCAGTTGCTGCATTCTTAAGTCTTGGAATTGATATAATGTTAAATGCATTAAAACATTTAAGTAAACCCCATACTTCATTTTAATAAGCTTTTAAATGAGGAGAAATGCAATGTATTTGATTCCGAATTTGTTTTACAATTATTTCAGAATCTCCAGACACTTTCAGATTATTTGCCTTTAATTCAATTGCTTTCCTTAATCCCTGAACCAATTCTTCATATTCATCTTTGTTATTGGTACATTCAAACTCTAACCTACATGAAAGAAAATGTTTGTTTTTCATAGGGTCAATCAGGATACAACCAGCTCTCGAACCCTCTAATGTTTTAGAACCATCAAAGAAAAGCGTCCAAAAATCGCTAACCGCTACTGTGCAAGAATTAACCTCTATGTCTACAGCTAAGTCTACTATTTTACAATCGATTTCATCAGCCTATGAAAATCGAAGGAGATCAGGCTGAGCATCTAATGTATTGCTAGCCTCTTCTGCTTGATAGTTTCCTACTTCTAGCTCAATAAAGTAGTTTCCCAAAACAAAATCCACTGGTTCATTTTTTTCTTCGAACTGAGTAACATTGTGTTTCATGTGGGTCTCCCTTAAAACTTTAATTTGATTTGGGCTTCCTTTATATGGAAGCCACATATGTGACCAGTCCAAGGAAAAATATCCATTCAGCTCTGCCGACCAATCTCTGCTCAAAACAAGTCCATAAGATTCCGGTATGTTAGCCACCACAATATCGATGACTTGACACACCTTATCATTTGAAGATAAGTGAACGCAAACACCCTCAATTTCTCCAATTACCTTCACATTAGTTCTATCCAACTGAACGACCCTCAAGGTAGATGGTTTAGGCTGTCCATTTATCCTTTTGCAGACTGACAATGGCATGACATTGACTGATGCCGTCGAGTCTACTAGGTAGTTATGCACGTTATGGTTGAAAATTTCAAAAGTAAGGAGAAAAGGTGGATTCTTGCTTTTAGGCTTACCTCCCATACTTGCTTCACCAATTTCTTCTTCTTGGGGCTGATTGACAGTGGACAGCCTCTCCTCGGATACTTCAAGTGCTTTCAATAGCTTTTCTTTCTGTTGTGGTACATTGCACATTTCAAATAATGAGATGTTTGCACTTACCTTCTTGATATCCTCCACAATGTCATAATCCATCTTATGTTCTGTGAGATTCGATCTAACATTATTTATTTTTCTTCATTGGGCTTAGTAGGCATGCTGGTCTGTCTAGGATTTTGACTGGTGATGGTAAAATCCGGAATTTTATTAGCTGAGGAGCTATTTTGAAATTTCTTAACATTATTTTGAAGTCTTTTGATCTTTGGGAGCATAAGACTATTTTCCTTGATCAACCCTTGGCTTCTTGTTGTTACATTTGTTTCTGGGATGCCCTCGTGTCTCATATCATTTTCTTTCTCATCATCAAACAACGATACACAGTCCCATAAAACCATAGCTTCATCCTCCTGTTTTTCTGTTGATTTATTATTATATTTCCCTTCTTCATCGTTGTCTTCATTTAATTTGGAATCTAGAAGCTGATTCATGACCAACGTCATTGAATTTATCCATTGAGGACAATTCTTTTCAGAATGGGGTTGTTGGTGGAAAGTGCAAAAGTTATCCATTCCTACCTTCATTAAGTTCATAGATGCAGGGATGTGCGGAGGGGGTTGGGATTGATTGTTATATTCCCTTTTCTTATAATAAGGGTTGTAGAACTTTTGGGCTTCCTTTTCCTTTTCTAAGTCTATGATTCTGTTAGAAAGCTTCTACATCATCTTTTCCATTCCTTCGAAATCTGGTGATTTCTCATCTTTAGGCTTGGTAAACAAAAAATCTTTCCTCCTGACATTTTTTTCTCCTGACCATTTAGGATAATATTCGATACTTTCCCTTTCAGCCTCTACTCTCTTCGCTTCCTCATAATTCTCTGCTAGCGTAGGTTTGGCCTTCATTTTGGCAAACAAGGCCAACTCGGGTCCTAGAGCTGAGGTATAATATTCAATCAGGACTTTATCTGAGGGTTTGTCAGCTTCAGAAAAATTCTTAATATAGGCTGACAATCTTTGGGTAAAACTATGTACCTTCTCTTTTCTTTCTTTCTTTAAGGCACGTAGTCCTTTCATGAGAGCTACATGATTTTTTTGGGTTGCATACTTACTTCTAAAAATCCTTTCAAAGGTATCCCAATCAAGGATAGAGTTTGCAGGAAAACCAGAGTACCATGATGTTGCTGCTCCTTGAAGGGTGTGTGGAAAAAGTCTACAAACTACATCCTCATAATCCCCAGCCCTTAATCCTTCTCTTGCCAAATAGAAACTTTTCAAGTGGTCATCTTCTAACATCTTCTCATCTAGATCAAACTTGGGCAGCATCTTTTCAAAATATTTAGGTAAATCATGCAAAGGAGGTGTTAAGTTCAAAGGTGACCTGGCTTTCCAGGCAGGTGGTGGATTTGGTGGGTTGGGTGGCTGATTTGTGTTTACACCTGCCATGAGTCTGGGTGGAGAGTGAGGTGGTGAATGAATAGGAGTATGAACAGGGGAACTGTAAGGAGTATCTGGGCCTACTTGATTCAAAGGCTATACAACTTCCTGTAAGGCTGTTTCTACAAGTTCTTCCAAATCTCCAACCAACACTGAGTCTTCCAATATAGGATGGTCTTTCCTTTTATATTCTCTTCTGGGCAATTTAGGGATAATCGGTAATCCTCCAATCTTCTTCACATATTCCCTACTGTATCTTCTCAGATTATTAACAACTTCGTTGTCCATAGAATACAAATTTTATCTACCCTTCTCTTCAGGAATTGGATTGGGAACAAACGGCCTTCTGAACTGTCACCAGTGGAATAATTTCGAGAAAACGGGTTTCCTCGGCTAGCCATGCACTGGCGGCCCTCCTTCTAGTGCCATAAATTGTTGAGGCCTGGAAATTCACAAGCAACAATAGCAAAGGATTCTCCCCAGTCAACGTTCCCAACTAACCCGTGATTGTTTGGTGTAGGGAATCCATCCAGTTTGCGGTACGGCTACCGTAGGTCAAGTAACAAAAATAAAATTTTTTACCGGTTGCGGCCCGGTCCACCATATATATTTTTGTATTCTTTTTATTTTAAGTATGATATGCAAGTGCCTATCTACAATGCAGATTCATTAAGGATGTAAGGAGTGGTCACAATGTGATGCGCAGGTTCTTACCTCTCGTCTTAGACTCTCTCGCATCTAAATCATACAAAACTAGAAAATACATACTAACTAAGCTGTCTCTAGAGAGAAAAATATTAATTCATGAGTAATTTAATACTATTCACATGTTAAGGTAAATCACAGATAGCTGTTCTTAAAATCAAAACACATAAACATGAATAAGGTATACATGACAAGATAGCTCATCAATCGTTAAACTCTCCATTACTCATAGTGGAAATTATCACAGAATAAACCAGAGAACATTTAGATAAGAACATAGGTTCAGAAAGTTAGGACGCTCTCACAGTTAATGAAACACAGTTGAAAATGAAATAGTTCCCCTTCAACATTGTTCATTTTATAACATTCGAACATTCCACACAGCACCTTCTCCAACAGGCAAAATTTGCAATTTCTTATTGTAAAATGAAGTAGTTCCTCTTACAAAAAATAACTCACAAGTTTTTCCTGAAAAAGCCTTTATCCCCTCTAACTTTCCTTTCTTTATACAAAAACAACAAAACCCTTGGGCTTCCCCAACCGTCTGACCTTTGAGCTCCCCCAAAAACTGTTTAATCTCACAATTTTGTCTTTTTCGTGAGTACTCATGATTCATATAATGAGTTACATTTCGGATTTCAACTTATGAGTACTTCATAAAATGGGATCAGCTTGGTAACTAACGGACCCTTTCCAAGCCTGGGCATTTGTTGCCATTGATTATGCCTTGTCTTTTATTTGTCCTTCTTGAGATCCCGTTGATTTCAGAAAAACTCTGCTTATCACTTTTCAACCAACTTTCCCCAACTTTATCCTTTAGCTACGTCTTCTCACAACAGTAATCTGAAGAATCTTCTAAGTCCATCTGCATTTAAACAAAAAATTCATCTTTAATTAGGATTTCATCTTTTACATATTATAATAATTATATTTATCAGACTTTTTAAACTTTTTTAATGTAATTATTAATTTATATTTAATATTTTATGTAAAAAAAATTATTATATTTAATCGAATTAAGAATGAAATAATAATTAATTAATGTAAATTAAACAATAATAATTTATAAATAAGTATTTTGAATATTGATCAAATAAATTATTCCACTTTTTAAGTAAAATTATTTATTTCAAAATACAACGTATATTTAAATTATTTTTAGGCTTACTTACTTTTAGCACAAAAAGATAGCTCAATTCTTAAGAAGTGTGCACACTCTCAAATAGAAGTGGGAGGTCAAGAGTTCCATACTTGAGTTCTTCCAAGTAAATCCTATAAAATTCCTATAGATGAGAGGTCAAGAGTTCCATTCTTGAGTTCTTCTTAGTAAATTTTATGAAATTTGGGGAAGTATTATTAGTATGAAAAAAAGTTATTTATTATTAAAAATATTATAATAACAATAATTATTAAAAATATTTATACTTATTATTAAAAATATAATAATAATAATAATAATAATAATTTACAAATGAGTAGTATTTTGAATATTGATAAAAAAAATTATTCAATTTTTTAAGTAGAATTATTTATTTCAAAATACAACTTATACTTTTATTTTCAAGATTACTTACTTTTTAGCTTTAAAAAAAAGCTCAATTCTTAAAAAGTGTGCAAAGAAAGAAAGTATTGATGGGTTTCCATCATCTCTCTAAACAATGATAAGGACATCCTGCAATTCCTCCTCCAACAGATATACCCACATAGCATTAACCAACAACGACCATAGGCAAGCTTACTAGAAGCACAACAATGTTATCTGAAGTGCCCAGATATCATTAAAACCAAATAATTTCAGGATCGTGGACTCCATAAGAAACGCCAATCCAATGAAATTCCATCGCAATAGAGCTCTTTCTATAATCAAAACTGTGGAATAGAGAACTCCATTATTTAATGAGAAAATGATTGCACTATATTGGAGATCTAGTGCTAACCACATTTGTTTTATGATCTACACTCCAATGATTTGGAAGGAGGTTGAGGACCTATGGACCTCATTACTATATTTTGGGGTCAAATTGGAGTTTCAAGTGGATGCAAATATTAAAAAAAAAATCAATTTAACGTCCCTTAATCAATGATCACGGATAACCATATCTTAAGCTATGCCATGGAGATTGTCTTAAAATACACCATAAGGCATAGCTTAAGTAGCACACCCTAACATCACTCAAGAAATGTTTAGGGATCAATTTCACTTGAGCACATTCGGGGGCATGGATTAAGCTATGCCACAAAGTGTAGCTTAAGCAATGCTCCAAGGTGCAACTTAAGCTATGTTTGTGGGCCAAAAGTTGCTTAAGCAACAATATGATAATATTTAGTTTTTTGTTAATTTTGTTGTAATACACCAAACATTTATAATTGTTAAGGCTTTGAATATTTACTTTTTATTTGATATTTTGATAAATAAAGTCAAAATAAATGAAATGGAATTATCATTATTTAATAATTAAATAAATGTAATGGAATTATTATTATTTAATAATTAAATATCTAAGAGGAAGAAGTGGTCATTAAAAAGTATTTGCTGGCCCACAAGGGGGAATGACAAATGGAAAAATCTATTGAGCAAAAAATCAATTGATGCATGATGCGTCTTCACCAAAATCGGGTCGATACTCCTTGTGGAGCAATAATGAGCAGGCATCTCATAAATGACCAACTCATAGGAAAAATACTATAAATTATTTTTTCCATCAAATAAAAAGGGGGCTTTTGATGGAGGGGAAATAATCTAATTGATGCAAAGAAAGAGATTGTGTATTGATCGGTATTTTTTCCTTGTGGTTCACCGAACAGGCTTGGGTATTCTAGAGAAAGTAATTTGGATACTCTGGGATTTTGTTGGGAGGAACAACATCTTCAGTTTCATTTTTCCATCAGTGGTGACCGGTTTTTTTTTGAATTAACTGGTGCATTAGACTTGTTATTTAAATTTTGGAATTACATTACTAATCTTACTGAACTAATACATTGCTAATATGCAAAAGTTGTTTATTAGAATTTTATATAGTCTATTAATATTTTATTAACTCTTGTTTTATAAATTGTTCATGTACAAAGGATCTTATGTATTATATGTTTATTTAAATTTCATTACTCATTTTATACATACCTTAGCATCATATTCCTTTTATAAATTCAAATATTTGTAATTAAGAATATTAAAAAAAAAAACAAATAAGGAAACATAAACGAAGATTAGAGCCAAGAGGCTTCATATTACCAAAATTTAGAGCTAAGATATACTATATACTATATATATATATATATATATATATATATATATATATATATATAATCATACTTTCTTTTCTATTATAAAGAAATTAAACGTTAAAATGAGTACAAAAATGCTCACAAACAGTCAATTTAAGAGAGTACAAGATTGGGCTATTAATTTTCTTTACAATCGCTGATAAATTGAAACTCTCTTTCATCCAAAAAAATCATTCTTAAAAATGAAGGAAATACTTAACTAATAAACAATACATTATCAACAAAATTGATAAGGGCCAAGTGCCAATATTCTAATGATAATATAAAACCCCACAAATTTCGTTTAAAAAAACCTTGATAGACTTCCAGTTGTAAACAAATTTACTATATCCAACAAAGCAAATAACTTCTCTCTATCTTATATTAATACAGAGGCTGAAAATCCCTTTCTTCCGAGAACCCGAGCTAGGAAGACTTTGCATATCTTCTAATCGGCTTTAAAACTAAAAGGTAAATCTTACCTTGTTTCTGTAGAGTAGATTCACCATTGTAGAAGAATCCACACCATGTTTTGTACATGTACACAGACCGGCAAACATTAGCATTAGAGGAAATTTGAGGTCTAAAATGGGCCTCCTAAGGAAAATAATAAAATAATAGTTATTAATTTTGAAGAAAGAATGAAAAAAACTACTTTTTTGTTCGTATTTTTGACATATCTCCCTGTGTTTTTAATCAAATTTCGAGTAGGAGAGCTCGTTTGATGTAGAATTTAATTCCGCATCAAAAGAGTACCCACACTGCATACTTTTGATAGACCCCGCTAATGCGAAAACAATAAATACCTGAAGAAACATCATGATGATGTCATCATCATGTTTCTTTAGGTATTTATTGCTTTTGGGGTATATGGGTCTATCAAAAGTATGCAGTGTGGGTACTCATTGGATGCGAAATTAAATTTTGCATCCAATGAGCTCCCCTGCTTTGAATTTGAGTAAAAGCATAGGGAGATATGTCGAAAATACGAACAAAAAAGTAGTTTTTTTTATGACAAATATGTCAATTCAACCTTTATGGTTGACTCATTTTATTGAAATTCTATTGGTTCTTGAATTCCCACTCACAAAATTTATTGTTGGCGTGTTTTCTTATAGGGCCCATTTTAGACTCCAAATTTCCTCTAATGATTGTTTGGAGGTTGTTTAAATACAAAATCATATTAAAAGTATAGGTTAATATCCTTCTTACCTCATAACAGAGCAATGGAATACATAGAAGGAAGTGAACCCTGTTGATTCTTGACAAGCTTGGCCCTTTCTATACCTTTCTATCTCAAACTAGTAGTTTAAATTTTTTTCATGTGTACAAACGATGAACCCCAACATGTAACTTTGCATTCAAGAATAACTCAACTGTAAGTAATGGGAAGTCATGTAAAATATTAAACTCGAGTAGTATTTGTAATGCTTACCTTTGAATGAAGTTTTGGCCAAAATGGTGAGGCCAAAGTCAACCTTCAACCTTTCCAACCAAAAGGGAAACCATATTTTTTTGGTCCGCTTCTCCATCACCTATCATGAACAGAGAATTGTTAAATTTTGTAACCCAAAGTAGTAATTAACTACAAATGTAGACTCTTTAACAGAAACATTAGCTTCAAATAAATGCTCAGAGTGCCAAGGGTTCTTCTCCTTCAATCTCTCCATTTCTCTATCTTGTACAAACTGAAAACGTGATATTTATTTCCTTCCTCTTTTTGCTGTGTAAAATAAAAAAAAATTAAAAAAAACTTATTTAGCTTTTCATTCTTGTTATCCTCGTTGGTTTAGTAAGTTTCTACATCAACAACTGAAGGAGGGTACACCAAAACCTTACACCTTTCCATACAAGAAACAAAGACAGCTCAAATACTGTGCAAGGAAAGGAAATTGACCAAACTTACTGATAAAACACAAATAACACATGTAAGTTGTTTAACCAGACAAGCTCGCTAGTATTCATGCCATGAGGTAAGTTAAATGCATAGAAAAGCATGAATCTTTGCGACAAGGTCCAGAAACGAAACCATCAAACAACCAACACTGTGAAAAAAAGTTCAAGTTCACGACCATATAACTACTCAAACGTTTCCAAATATTGAAATAAAACCCTAATATTTCATCCAACGTTGTGGATAATGAGGAGTTACAAATGGAGGTCCAAGATCAACCTTCTTTTTATGAGGAGCTGTAAAGTATGCCAAACACATTAAATTTGTCAGGATGTGTTGTCAAATTGAAATCCATGGATTTTGGAAAACATAAAAACCTCATTTAAACCTTCTCTCATTTCACATGAGCTGTCATCCATTTGCATGCAACCTTAAAAACCCCTATATCTCCCATGGTCGTATTTTATAACCTTTGCATGATAGTTATCGTCCTAGGTTATGCCTCCTTCAAATTTATCATTATCACATATAGTAACTTGCTAGGCATGCATGCCTCTTTAAAAACCACTTCACCTTATACAAGTAGGGTAAAACAAGAAAAAATACCATATTACTATAACCTCAACACATAGTTGGAACTAGATAGACATGTCTAGAATATTTCATGGCTTAAGACATGGGTCCAAGCCTTAGGATTTAAATCCTAGTTGTAAAAAGAAACATATTTAACAACAAAATTTTCACTTTGTCATTAAGTTGTGGTTCCAGGAAGTATCATAGTTGGATTTGGATGCCAGACGAATGACAAGTCCCGTCTTCATACAGACAGTAAACTAAATTAGAAATATTTATACAAACAGGTAAAAATATAAAATTACTATCAAGAGAATACTTTAATGCATTAAAATTATAAATAAATTTTTTTTGCATCAAAATGTTCATTGGATAGAAAATAATGATATTTTTTTGAAGAAATTTGGGAAGAGGAGAAATCTAGTTAGAGGTAAATTTCATTGTGGATTCATAAGATTATATTTTCCACTAAAAACTATTTTGTGGATTATCTGGCTATTTATCATTAGACATTTCATCATCATGCACCCTAACCTACTATATATTGGTTTTGACTTGCAAGTATGATTGTATTCTTTGAAAACTTTCCTCTTATGTGGAGTTGATTTGCTAATGATGTTTGTGCATCATACATTACTAGGATAATTCAAGATAATGAGGTCCCCTTTTGATGCGATAGATGTAATAGAAATATGAAAAAGAGGCATCCCTCAACTTACATGGATATTTTTTGATACATCCACAATTATTCTTGGTTTCAGTAAAAATACGGAAATGTAGGAAATTGGATCACATTTCCAAATATATAATTCTTTTATATTGAAAATGTACATAAATATCTCAAGTTTATTATTTTATAACAAGTATTTTTCTTCGAGAAGCAAATCATAAGGTATATGTTTTTGTGAATCCATCCCTTGAGTTCCTAAATGTTAAATCGACCTACAAAAACTAGTAGACATATAGAGAACAAATAATATGAGCATGACGGTATTTTTCAAAATTAAATTTAACAATTTATATATATTAATTATCTATGTGATCAAACCTTAAAAACAATACATTAAGTGTGGGCGAATATTTTGAATGTCTTAATGCAATGTTCATGAAATGGTTTTTTGTAACATGTATAGGTAGGTGTCTAATACTACAACATATATTTTTTTTAAATGCTTGAGAAATGAAAAAGTTATGGAAGAAACACTAACATTGTGTTTTTTAATTGAGTAATAACACAAGAAAAATAGAAAAAAGATTTAAAAAAACATATTTGGAATCAACAAAAAAGTTCTATCTTGGTGTAAAATTTCATAAAAAAATATTATGTAGCATAGTGTAACAAGTGGTAAAAAATTAGGGAAATTTTTAAAGATCCATAATTCTCTCAAATTGTAGAAATCTTGTGAATCCTACTAATTCTTAAATTTGCAACCATAAAATATTTGGAGATTTTTTGTAAAAATAATCCAATTTATAAGGATTTATATGGTTTCTGGAAAACTTTGGGTGATTTTTAGAGTAAAAAAAATATCCTATGGAATTTTGGAGAATCAATCTTGAAAAAAAAGAAGAAAATTGGCGATTTTTTTTGGGGAGGGAATGGCTGAAAAATATCCCATGGGATATATTTTATCCCTAAACTTTTCCCTGTAAAATGGAAAAATATTGAGGAAATGAATGAAATTCCTAATTAGCTATGGTATACCATTTCCCGTATCACTAGTTTGGTAAAACCGAAACTAGCTCTGAAGAAGACACATAAAAAGATGGATGACACTCGAACATGCAATGAGGATTAAGTTAGGTGGTAAGGAATGCCAGAAAGTTTCATTTAAATTTATTTTTTTCATTCCCACCTACCTAGGTTCCATGAAAACCAAAATTCATGCATGTTTTAGCTCTACAAAATGCACACATTTTTAAGTTCTACAAAACATGCATTCATTTTGTAGACCTAAAACACACATGTATTTTGTAGAACTAAAACACATGTGTGATGTTGTAGACATGAAAATTACCTTAGGGGTAATGGGGGTGAGGGGGGTTGGAGAAAATAAAGTTATAGATATTGGGGTTGGGTTGTATTAGGAGTTTATGGATAATTAGTGTAGTTAGAGAGAAGAGGGTGTATAGGGTAGTGGTAGAAGGAGAGATTAAGAGGGGTGATAATTGTTGGGGGAACTAGGATAGACAGAGTGAGAGGGGTAAAGGTAGGGAAAATATGAGAAAAATAAAGAAAGAGGGGTGATTTCCCCAACCCCAAAACCAAGGAAAGATACACATACCACCCCATTTATATTTTTTTCTTTCTCTAGTGACCCCTCCATTCTCTCTCTCTCTCTCTCTCTCTC
>LPNX010972329.1:162251-233638 GCA_001517045.1 Pseudotsuga menziesii
AAATTATTGAACCATGAAAGCACACTTATTTAAAATGAAGTGGATGTGTATTCCTATTCTATCCATATTTTCCATAAACTTCATGGTCTCATCTGGTATTGTACCTTATCAAGCCCTTCCCTACCTTACATTATTAATATATCTTATTTTGCACCTCCACAACTCTATTTTACCCTAACCTAACCTTATTCTAACATATCCCACCACTACCCTATCCCACCTTACCCTACACTATCCTCTCTTCTCCTCCCTCCTCTCCTCCCTTAGCCTACTCTAACTCTACCTCAACCTATCTTAGCCTACCCTAATATAACTTAAATCCTTTATTATCTTTATTGTACTAATCTTACCTACTTTTACCCTATCCCATAGGAAAACAATTTATCCTATTTACCTTAGGATACATACACCCTTTAATACTTATTTTATTGTAGTTTATCATGTCTTACCTCTCCTTAGGTATCTTAAGTTTATCTTACCCTAACCTTAATCCGCTCACATATTCTACCCTAAACCTATTCTACATTAGTCTAATCTAAGCTTCCTTTGCTTATTCATGAACCTCACATATCATAGCCAATCCTTTCATATCCTAGCTTAAAGCAGCGAAGTGACCCTAGCCTAATTCTAATTTTAATTATATGGAATGAAATAAATGAGAAACTAATGACATAACTTGTGAATAAAATACATAAAATATTATGAAAATTAAATGAAACACATAAAATATTTTAAAAGTGAAATAAAATATAAAATATTATAAAATTTAAAGAATCAAACATTATATATAGAAATAAATATTAAGAAATAAAATAAAGTAAAAAATGATTATATGCATGGTTTAATTGAGTTCAGCAGGAGCCAAGTTTTTACTGATGTAGTAAATTGCATATGGTGCTTGACCATCCTACTATCCCAACACTGCTCCAATGGCAGTGTCATAGGCATCTGAAGAAATGTGGAAAGGTAGAGCCCAATTGGGCTCCCTTAAGATAGGATATGTAGACAACCTCTTCTTAAGTCCATTGAATGTTGTCTGGCATGCATCATTCCAAATAAACTGTACATCCTTCATCAATAAGGTAAATAAAGGAGAAGCTAGTTTGGAAACTTTTTCTATAAATATTCTATAATAACCAGCATGCCCTAAAAATCTACATACCTATTTTTGTGTTTTAGGAGTGGGTATATTTTCAATTACCCTGATTTTGGATGGATCTACCTAGATACCATTAGCAGAGATAAAGTTCCCCAGCACTACACCCTTGCTCATCATCATATGACACTTTTCAGTGCTCAAAGATAGTTGGGCCTGCTCACAGCGTGTTAAAACCTTCTCTAAGTTTGTCAATGCCTCCTCAAAGTCACTGCCATATGGGGTAAAGTCATCCATGAAAATCTCCATACTGTCATTGACAATCTCCAAAAAGATGTCGATCACAGCTCTCTGAAAGGTGGCTGGTGCATTGCACAAACCAAAGATGAGTACCCTGTATGCTAAGGTACCCCAAGGATAGGTGAAGGTGGTCTTGTCTTGGTCCTCATGAGCAATTTGTATCTGATTGTACCCGCTAAAGCCATCCAGAAAGGAGAATAACTTTTTCCCATACTGGGTATCAAGTACTTGATCGATGAAAGGTAGAGGAAAGTGATATTTCTATGTTGCCTTGTTTAACTCTCTTTAATCTATGAATACTCTCCATTTCCAATTCTTCTTGGGTACTATCATGAGTGGAGAAACCCACTCGTCTATCTAAGATCATGTATATAAACCTTGCTTCCAAGAGTTATTGAATTCCCTCCTTCAAAATGTCCCTATGATTGGAGTTTATCCTTCGTTGTGGCTAGCACACAGGCCAAGAGTCACTCTTGAAATAAATGTGGTGGGTGCATTTATTAGAAGGGATACCCTTCATATCCATGTACTCCCAGGAAAATTCCCCCTTATTCTTTTTCAAGAGAGTGATCAAGCATTCCTTTTCATTAGGAGCAATATTGGGATTGATATTTAGTTTTTTTCCTAGCTCTGTCTCAACTGGAATACTTTTCGAATTTTTCAGCACTGGAATTATGTGGGTGTCACTGACTAATGTCTCCTCTGTGATATTTTATTACTCTTCTTCACCTAGGGTACTATTCAGGATTTGATAAATTTGTTTGTTGATAGAAGTGGGGTCACTCATGAAACTATGAATGGCATCATCCTCTATTTCATCCTTGAAAGTCAAGGCCTTCCCTATTGTTAATAGTGGTTGAAGGCCCTTCTCTTCATATAGCTCCATCCATAATGGAGTTTCATATTCTATACTAGGTCGAGTTGGAGGACATAGGGTAAGTTTTTTTGTTTCGGTCCCATCTAAGATGGTAATAGACCTGGAGCGACAGCTGATGCAAGCATCTACTGTGGCTAACCAGGGTCTTCCCAGGATTAGTGGGTGTCCTCCTAGATATGACTTGGTTTGTAGAACCAAGATTTCATTAGGGTAATCCCATGAATCAACTAAGACAATGACGCCATCCAAGATTCCCTCGAGTTTGATAGTGGACCTGTCAGCTAGTTCTAGAATGGTAGGGGTTGGTCGAAGATTGGTGAGCCCAATTTTTTGTACTGTTTCTATGGTCATAATATTAATAGTTGTGCCTAGATCTACCATCACATTTGGTATCTATGTGTCCCCAATATGCACTGTGAAATTAGGGTTCCCAAGGTCATCATATTTGGATAGGAGAGTTTTTCCCATTATCAATTCATATAGTTTCCCTATAACATGGAGAGTGGCAGGATCTATGGGTTTCTTACTTGGTTTTATTATGCACAACTCTCAAACTGTTTTGGCATAAATAGGCACATCATGGAGGGCTTGCAATAGTGGAATTTTGACATAAATATTTTTCAACTCTCCTAAGAGGTTAAAATGAGGTTATTCCACTACTTTTTCTAGTGTCAATCTTTCAAGATATGGTGGTTCTCTAATCAGTTGTGTAGGTTGCATTTCAATAGTTATTTCTCTGTGTGTTTCATCTAGTGTCTCAGTAGGAATTTCAGCATCCTCAATAATGAGGACTCGACTATTGTGTGGGATGAGTATTGCTGGTTCATCCTTTCTTCAGACACAGAGGATGGAACATCCTCAATGACTAAAGGCTCCACTACTCTCCCTAATCGTAAGCGTATGTCATTATAGGGAACTAGAGTAATGGAGTAAGTGGGCATGTTGGTAGTCTCAAACTAGTGTACTTCTTTATTGGTTGGGTTGGGGTTAGGTTAAGCAGGCAACTGTAGTCGTATAGGCGTATTAGGTGCAACATTGTTCTAGAGTTGCAGTTGTAGCTGTTGGTACTACTGGTATGGCTGAGGGTATTGTTGAGGAGGGTATTTTTGGTGAGGAAACTGTTGGTGTGGAAATTGTTGAAAATATTGGCTATGGGGAAACTGGTTTCCTGGATGGAAGTTCCTCCACCCAGGAGACCAAGAATTCTGTTGGTTTGGTGTCTGTGTCCAAGAGTTCTAGGAGTTGAAATTATGCATAGGAGGTTGATAGGGATGGCATTGATGGTTGGAGTAAGGTGAAGGGAATTGTGTATTCATGTGATGCATATTATTCCAATTATTCATATTATTCGAAAATGCAAATGAGTCTGGAGTCATACCTTGGTTTCGAGGTTGCCAAGGCTTTTTCTGGGCAATGAAGTAGGTTGGTTCCATGTCTGGATTTGATTCCTGTAGGACTAACTTCACTTGAGGTAGTGAGGGGCACTCCTTTGTATCATGGTTCAACTCACAGAGCTGACAAACACCTTGTTGAGTGGGCACTCCTTCAGGGGATGATTCTTCCTACATTTGGGCAAGAATACACCAAGTGTTATATCCTCTACTGCTTGTTTCTGCTTCACCCTCAGGACATCTATTTTTGAGGATATGGAGCTCATCATTTATGTTTTGAATTTCTCAAGAAGGTTGCCTATTTCTGCTCAGGTGGATCCTCCATTGGATGAATTCTATGTTCTATCGAAGACATCTCATTCCAATTTATCCCATTTGTTGGTCCTGGAAGATCGTATCGAATACCTTCTACATAATTCAACAATATTTTCAAAGGATTCATTTGAGATATCCTCCTTTCCCAGTAGGTTCAACATACCTAGGAAGTCTTCCCTAATCCCATGAAGTAGGATTATCTTGAGAAAATATAACCCCATATTAGTCTATCTAGCCCTCTGCACATTGTATAAGAGCCCCTCAAGAAAATCTTCCAAACTTTCTTCGTCCCTTTGTACCATCTTGAATAGCTCTTCTCTTTTATCTTTGGTGTTGCAGTACTCCTGGTATTTCCCCGGGAACACCTGTTTCAATTGGTCCCACATGATGATAGTTTCACTACCCAGGCACATGAACCAATGTAGCGTATTATCCTTCAAAGTAGCAGGGAAAATTTTTAACTTTTGCTCGCTAGAAGTGCAGTCATAGCTACGATAGAGGATGTCAACCTCGAAGAGGAATTCATCTGGATCCTCTATGAAATTTCCATGAAAACAAGGTAATATTGATGGTGATATGTTTTTCATGGGGTATTGTCCCACTGGCTATCGAATGGGGAACTGGAGTGTGGAATCTATCCCCTCAGGCAGGGAATCATCGTCATTGTGATGATTCCCCCCCATCACTTCTTCATGATCTTTTAGTTCGCGTCTGTTATTCATATTTTCTTCTTCTCTCTCCTGCCTTTGCTTCTTTTGATATTCTCTATTCTTATGAAACTGTGTCCACTCATCCTTTGTTACCTCCTTCCCATTAATGTGATAGACCACATGTTGATCACCTGCTCTCGTAACACTAACTCTATCTTCCTCCACAGGGACACCTGAAGGTGTCATAGCTCCTCCTGTGTTCTCCACTATGGAAACTGATGCTTCCACCATGGGGGTAATTGGGATTATTCTGATGGAGGACCCCTGATGGTGAGCTCCAATAGAGGAATTGGTTCTAGCAACCATATCGTGAATGAATGTTCTTCTTCCCAATGCTTGGTTTCTTCCATGACCTTGACCACCTACAATGTTAGTATTCTAGGGAGTTCTGGGGGTTATAGGAATGTCATGATGTACTCTTCTCATATTCATACAACCCAAAACATGCAAAATTAAAAATTGAAGAAAAATGAATGGATGTAACTACTATGGTGTCTAATCATTACCTTCCCCAAAAACGACGCCAAAATGTTGGTCACTCTATATGCCAGTTAATTAAAACCATCATGCAAAATGCTCAATATAAATTGTCAACCGAGGGAAGTCTTTTATTTCAAAGATATCTTACATTGTATGTGCTTAAACACTAAGTAGTTGATGACTGAATAAAATTTCCTACTTATCTATTTTGTCAAACCCCTCTCATAATCACATTGATCTAAACTACCTATCTAAGAATTCAGAATTGCAATTACTTCCTACAACTTCAATCCAGTAATGAATGATTCCTGAAATTAATATCTAGAATTACTTTTGCATAAAGTTAAATCCTAATTTACTAGACTATATGCAAATTCATTGTGACTAGCTAATCCAACCTTAATCTAGGAATGAGAAATAACATGAATTGAATCAACAGTTCTAAACTATAGTCTACCTGAATTAGAAAACCTAAGCAAGACAATTAATTGAAATAAATATATGGGAGAGCTTGACTGTTACAGCTATCACACACATGCATAAAATAAACTAACCTACACAGTTGACTGTCACACCACACTGCTACAGCTTAAAGGAAATGCAAGTACAGAGTATTCAAGGAAACACAGTGATTAACATGACTGTTGTAGCTACTAAAACAAATGCATACAATGTGACATCCACACCACAAAAATATTTAATCAGACATCTAATTAACTCAACGATCTCTGGGGGAAGGTGGGCCCAGCCTTCGAACAGAGACATCGGGACTAACACAAGTTAAAACATAGAGATATGAAGAATCCTGCTCCTTGTATTAAAATGGTGAAATGAAGGTACAGTCTCTGTTACATCTTGCACAATAAAATCTGATATTGTCCAACCCCTGGCTCTGAATAATTCCCCGTACTTATACACCAACAATCGTAACCCTCATCCACTAATATCAGGTAGACATGAAGACCTATGATCTTTAGGCTTCCTTGTTACATGCGTTGTTACAGCTATGAGTGGAATTAAACACAGGCAAGCAATATAGGCAATTATGTTTCCTGAGCCAGTAAATGAATAACATAACCAATTCAAGAGAGGATCAAATGATTGTAGCTAACTTCAAGTAGTGGCGCACTGTTGTAGCTAAGTCTGTTGCATCTATGTCTTTGTCAGCCATGTCTGCCGCAACTCACGTGAAATGATGACCCTTGGTTGGATCCACGTGTATAGATGGGACTAGAAATTCATAGCTAATAGTGAATGCTCATATCCTCTTTGGACCACTCAGGTTGCTACACATGTACTCTCTCACAACTTGCACTATCTTTGTGAAATCATAATGAGTTAGCATAATTCAAGAAGAAAGTCTTGATTATAACAATCATAAGCATTAATAATATGAAACAATAAATAATCATACCTTTGAAGATTCAGGGCTCAAGTGAGGAAACAATGTTTGTTTGGTGTGAAAAATAGAATAAGACAAGACAAACAGGGTATAAGGGATGTGGTTAAAAAGGGGAATTTTAGGACCCAATAGAGTGGTTTAATATTGTATTTTGTTGAGATAGAGAACAATGTCATAAAACCTTGTTCCCTAGTATTTTAGTAGATCTGAATGAAATTATGCTATGTATTCAATTATCGATTATGTATTTAGTTCTACTAGTTGTTGTGGTAAAACATTGAATTAGAATTAAGCCAACCTTTTCATGATATAATAGGTTATGGGAATTGTTATTTTCCATTTACACAATGCAAATGGATAAAGAGAAGAAGAGTTGTTAAATAAACATGCAGGAAACATTTCTTAGAGCATGAAAAATTGGAAAGTGGGTCATCCATTCGTAATAAATCAAAACAATGTTTTTGTCCTTTTTCATTATTACATATTTCTCTCTTGTGATCTAATTGTATTTATTTGGTCATAATTATTACATAGAAAACACCACCAATTCTTGGAAATATGCACAATACAAATCATATACAAATTGGTGATGGCGATGACATTGAAGTTTATACAATGGACGAAAATGAGCACAATATTATTGAGAATTAAAGGATAACTAGTTTGATCCATTTGTTTCAATGGATGTGAGTGCACCTATGGATGAGACCTACAAAAATATTCATGATGTACCTCATGATCGTAATGAATGGCATTTCAAGCACATGATTGACACAATACTTAAGATGTGCATGGGTTATGTGTATGTAATTGGAATTGTTTGTTATTTATTTGTGATTGTAACATACATGCTCTTAATTTTGATTTTCCATTATATTAATTTAATTTTCATTGTAGATTAATAAGTGATACTATTATACCACCCTCAAATATGTTACCTCACACATAATGAGAAATGTGCATAATTCTAATTTTTTAAGGAATGGAGTATAACACAATTGATACATTTCCTAATGATCATATTATATATTATGGAGAACATGCAAAAAAAAGTGAGTCTAGTACCCTGAATGTGGAATTAATATATATCATACTGATCAAGTAACAAATAAGGTCCTCCATAAATTTCTTATCCATATCATGATAATTCCATGTTTCCAATAATTGTTAAGGTCCAAAATCATTGCTGAATTTATGGATTATCATGAATGAAAAATAAGTTAAGATGGTGACATGAAAATTCATGGAGATGGTTCTACATATACATACATCAAGGAAGGATGGCCCATTTTTAAAGAAACATGTCATGTTATACTTTCAATCACAATTGATCGTGGAACTCCATTTGGAAATGTCATAACCAACTACTATGTTTTGTCAATGTTTGTCATTAACAATAACCCTCCTCAATGGATGATAATAAAAAGGGAGCACATCATGTTGGAATTAATTACTCAAGGTACCTATTTTTAATAATTCTAACACCATATATGGAATCCATTTTTTCTTATTTTTGCATGTATAAGAGCTTATTAAATATGTATATTAATTTTCAAATAACTACTAGGTAAGCACCAAGTAAATGCATGGATGTATATCTTGAGCCTCTTATAGATGAAATTTTAAAATTATGGGTCATTATTAGTATGTACTACATATCAAAACCTATAAGACAAAATCACTTCCTTTTCCATGGAATACATACATGGACAATTCATGATGCAGCTAGTCTTATACATTTTTGTGGGATGTATTTTTTTCATATATATTGTCTATGTACAATTTATTATTCAACCTCTTTTATGATTTTTGGAATTCTATTAATGGTATTCTATAACATGTATGGATTAAAACAAAGGGAAAATATGCCTATCCAATATGTGGTCCAAGAATCATATCTAGTCATTAAATATGTTTAGGAAAGGTGGTGTATAATGATTTCATGCATTTTCTCCCTTAGGGCCATATGTATCAAATTAGCAGAAAAAATAATGTTACCACCAAAAATTGTACACATAGCTCTCTATGGTCCAGACCATAATTATACATCATAGTCCCACCAATTAAATTTCACCAAAAATGGTCCAAAATATTATTATTCCTTCCCCCACAAAAACAGGGAAGTTGAGCATTTATTTCAGCATAACCCCACTCTCTCCAAAAATGACTAAAAAACCCTAGAATGAGAGTGGTTCAAAAACCATGGATAAATACCATGCACAATAACATACCATGCATCATTAACATGGGTAAAAAAACCTTGGATCATCCTATAAATACATTATGAAGGCCTCCCCACAATAACGTTTCGTCAACTTTACATTCCATAAACTTTTGAATTTTTGAAATTCCTTAATTCCTCACTCCCTACACCTTTCGCCACAGTATCCCACATTGCATGTCTAGTTATATCCATGTAACCCTTAATCCCTTTTCCAGTGACAACCCCTTGTTGGAGATAAATGAAGACAAAGATTAGGGGAGCCTACTGGCCATTTCCTTAAACATCTATAGTGGCCCAAGTTAAAGGTATTTATTTCTGTTATTTTATTGCATTAGTTAGTTAAAAAATATTAAATTGTTGTTATTTCTTATTGTAAGTTGAGCTTGATAAATCCCTTGCACCATAAACTCTACCCTCTAATCCGATTGATCTAGGCTATGTTCATTTTCACGTAGTAGGCAAGAAATCCCCACTACAGTTTTGGCGACTCCACTAGGGAGATCCCCTTGGATATTTTTATTTTTGTTTGTTTGTTCTACTTGGGAGCCTTTAGTAATCACATATTTGACCCCCCTATAACAGATCCAAACCAGTCATGTCATAGTGCCTTCTCCCTCGACCTAATCCAATATTTTTTCCTTAAAAAACCATAAGTTGTGACCAGATCACACCTATTCGAAAGAAATCTATGACAAAAGTTGCACCTTTTTTCCTAATAGTATGACCAAGTTCGTGCCTTTTTCCTTGATAAGTGTGACCTATACCAAAACTCCATATCACACTTATCCATGCTTCCAGAGCGATCCTGGTTGCTATTGTGACCGATTTTAGTGCAACTTTTCACACATAAACCCCTTTTTAGTGCGGCCTGAGTTTTTTTGTTGATTTTCCATCTCGGTCACGACTGTTTTACAATTTTGTGCAACCTCGACCACACTTATTCGACCGACAGGTGAAACCTACAATTTTTCCATCTCTTTGAGGTGTTTTGAGACCCTTTCCTGACCCATTGTGTGTGTTCTACCCCTTCCCTGATTGTTTCCTTCCAGATATGATTGCTTACGTTCCCATGATTTGTTTTGTGGTGCTCATTTCCTTATATGTGAGCCACCTTAGTGAATATTGGTAGTTGATACCCCCTGTATGTTTCCTATAGATTGTGAAGTTCCTTATGCATTCATTTACTTGTGTACTTTTTTTTTCTTGAAGAATTAGTTGTTTGAAAAATATTTACTATCATTTAGTGTTATTTATTTTTCTTCATTTGTGTCTCAGCGGCGAGAGTGATGGGGTTTAGAAATAACACATCACTTGTACACACATATCACACCCTAAAGTAAAACACTTGGTTTATGACCCCAACTAAGCCTAAAATTTATCTTAACTCAACCAACATTGTAACCTCCATTGAGGACCAAAACAATATTGTAGTTAAGTTAGGAATCTAGGGATAGGCATAAAAATAAAACCCCTTTTTCACTTACATATGAGACATAGTTTTTGTCCTCTAGGGTACCAAAATCCTCTATTACTTGTTGACACGGTCACGACAGTATTTTTGGAGGCCCCCCTCTCTGCAGGAGTAAGTCACAATGAAGGGATTCATGAAGTCAGGATGGAATATTGCACTCCATTCTACACCAAAGACTAACCCTTCATATCCCTCCTCGTGCATGGCAAGGACCATATCATGTGTCGAGGACCAAAGGGATAAAGTACCAGGAAACCATATCAGAAGTGTCATGAACTAGGTAGCCTAGTTGTGATTCTATTAGGGCTCTCTTACTCGAGGTCCCTCATGGTAGTGGTATTCTCTTATCCTCTGATTCTTCCATTTCATATTCTTTGATAGTGGATTTCACCACACTTTAGAGGATACAATTTATGAAAGGATTCCATATTGTAGCTAGGATTTTGCTTGCACATATACCCCATAGGTTAGTGCGTCATTTTATTTATAGCCAGTGCTGCTTGTTGGCTTTCTGATCGCTTTGTTGTAAACTCTCCTACTTTGGCATGCTATTGCAGTTCAGTTTTAGAGCTTCTTTTTTGGCCTATGTGCCACCATTTATCATCTCTCCTTATGTACACTCGATTGTAGTTGGAATTTTGAGATTTTGTTTGACACCCATGGTCCTTCATTCATCACATAGCACACAATCATGTCATCATTGCTCCACCATGCCACTCACAGAGACTTAGGTGGTATACTACTCAGTTTGGTTCCTTGAACCATCATTGTCGAATCCATGTTCGATGTCGTTCACCACCTTTAGAGCCATACACAAAATCTAGGTCTAATTTGGATTCCTATAATTCCTAACCTACCTTTTTCATTGCCCCATCTAGCGACATGGCTAGTGCACCTCCCAATCCCTTCCAAGGGGGGATGGTTGATAGACTTGTGACCGCTCCACTCGTCATACCGAGTATCCCTTCTACATGAATTATAGGTCCTAGTCCTAGTGGGACCCTCACCATTGCACAAAATCTTGCTGGTCTGCCCTACTATTGGTGGACCCACTCTAGCCACCATGGTTCACACCGTACCTACATTTATGCATGGGGGAACTAGCCATTCTAACACTATTGTGGATGTTCACACCATTCCAATGACTACTTCTACTAATGCAATTCAATCCTAAAAACCCCTTTTTACACGCGACAACTACATTCGCTCTGACCCAGCACCATTGTTGGCCCTCCTAGATCTAGTCCATGTCCTAGTCTACCATTCATGGCTAGTATCAACCTACCTAAATTAGCATGGTTGATGAATGAATGTTAATATTTTAAAGGTTGTTATACCAAAAAAAAAAGTATCTCTGAAAGAATAGCAAGCACAAAAAAAAAAGAGAGCATATAGATTTATCCTGGGAAACCCTTGTAGGGAAAAAACTAGTAAAAATTCCTCTATATAGACTTCACCCAAGAATAGTGTAAGACCCAATAACAAGACTAGACTACTTCCTCTCCTCCAGATGGATTGTCTCTTCTCTCTCTAGTGAAACTGCTTGAGTGTTCTACTTGTCCAAATGAGGGAGGTGCCTCTCCTATTTATAGAGATTGGCTGAGAGACATAATAACCCAACTGGGCCAACTTCTCCTTGCTTCCAAGGCCTACTTGAATTGGAAGACTCAAAAATACATTTTAATAATACGTTAGTGGGTCCTACTGACCCGATTTACAACAGAGGATTTACCTAAAGACTTTAAATGGCCCATTACATCAATGACATCCCTAACCAAAGGAACAAAATCTCCAAAAGGGGTAATAACAATAATAGTACAAAATAGAATATATTTTACAGTTACATTTATTTCACACTGCTTCTTAACAAGGAAGGTAATCTACAATACAACAACACTTATGTACAACTAACGGGTGAATCTATATGTCATAGGAAGTTTTCATAATTACATCAACATCATCATCATATGTGGAACAACATCATCACAAAAATATATATCATCTGGTATCATCTCGATCATCATCGACTCTTGCATAATCTTGAGCATCATCATCTCTGGCATCATATCGAGTATCATATATAGCATCATCTCGAGCATCATCATCTCTGCCACCATCTCGAGCATCACTTGCACAATCAATATATAAATAATGATCTGAATCACCCATACCATAATTAAATGTTGGAACTGCAAGAATATGTATGCAAGTAAATGCAAGACCAATCATTGCATACCATCCTTGGCCTATCATCCATAGGACCACTCTCAAGATAATTTTCTTGTCCATTAAACCGTCCTCAGAGAGGACTACTCAATGAACACAAATGGTCCTCATCCTATCAGTGCTAGTACCACTCTCAATAGAGTGTTCTTATCCATGGAACCGTCCTCATAGAGGACCACTCAATCAACACGGACCATCCTGAGCCTATAAGTGCTAGGACCACTCTCAATAGAGCGTTCTTCTCCATGAAACCTTTTTGAGAGAAGGCCACTCAATCAACATGGGTCGTCCTCAGCCTATATGTGTTAGGACCACTCTCAATAGAGTGTTCTTTTCCATGGACTATCCTCAGATAGGACCACTCAATCAATGCATACCATCCTCAACTTATTAATAGTAGGACCAGTCTCAATAAAGTGTTCTTGTCCATGGAACCATCCTACAAGTGAATATAGGATCACCCTCCAGAATATAGTACTATCATCGTGGACCATCCTCATCCTGTTAGTACTAGGACCACTCCGAATAGAGTGTTCTTGTCCACAGAACCATCCTCAAAGAGGATACTATCATCCACAAGTGAAATTCAGATCTCATCAACATATGTAGGCACATTGGCCTTGCACTAGGACATTAATGTCCTCTCATCCTCAATATTAGTCTAATCATACATCCCTCTTTCCAGGTAGGTCCTTTCGGATTACACCAATATTTTGTTGAAAGTGTTTAAACTTTACACAAGATAGAGGCTTAGTCAACACATCATCAACTTGTTCCTCTGTAGGAACATAATGGAGCTTCACAACTCCTCTCTGCACCATATCCTAGTTGTAGTGATACTTTATCTTATATGCTTTGAATTATCATGAAACACTAGGTTCTCTATCAACTTGATGCAACTCTGGTGGTCATAATAGATCTCAATTGCTTCCATCTCAGTATTGAACCATCCTTCAAATAGTTTGCGAAGCCATACTACTTCACTATAGGTTGAAAATGCTACAATGTACTTCGCCTCAGTTGTACTGAGGGAAACACTTGTTTTCTTTCTACTAATCCATGATATCACACCTAATCCCAAACTAAAACAACATCATGAAGTGCTCTTTCTATCTTCAACACTTCTTTCCTAGTTTGAATTAGTATAGCCACATAATATGAACTCATTGTCGATTGTATATATGATTCTTCGGTATAATGTACCTTTTAGGTACCTCATCACATGTTTTTCTGCAACTAGATGAACATGTCTAGGCTCCACCATATACTAACTCAAGTTGTTCACAGCAAAACATATATTTGTTCTTGTATTTGTCAAATACATTAGTGAGCCAATAATCTATCTGTATAATGTGACATCTACTCTTTCTGAAGAATCATCATTCAATAAATTTAGGTTTGTCACCATCGGAGTGTTAATTTCTTTGCAATCTAACATCCCAAATATCTTCAAAATCTCTAATGTGTACTTTCCTTGGTTTAGAAAAATGCTGTACTTCAAGACCTAGGAAATAGTGCACTGTGCCAAGGTATTTCATCTCAAATTATGTTGCAAGTTTCTTATTACATTCACTGATGAGCATCTCATTTCCTATCAAGAATAAATCATCCACATAAAATAGTAATATCATAATCCTGTCATGTTCAACCTTATAATAAAGGTTGGAATAAAATTTACTCTTGGTAATGCCAAAATTCATTAGGAATCCATCAATCCTTACATACCATGCTATGGGTTCTTATTTGAACCCATATAGAGCTTTATTTAGTCTGCATACATATGCTTCATTATCGTGTGTTTGAAATCTTGGTGGTTGTTCCATATATATTTCTTCTTCTATGAGTCCATTTAGGAAAGTTGTTTTCACATCCATTTGATGTAGCTTCCATTTCATCTTGGATGCGAAGGAAAGGACAGTTCTGATGGAAGTATATCTTGCTACTAATGAAAAATTTTATTCATAATAAATTCCTTCCATCTGTGAAATACCTCATGCAACAAATATTGCTTTAGAATTTTCAATACCACCATCTGTTGAATGCTTTGTTTTGAAAATCCATTTTGCAGAAACTACTGATTTTTCCTTTGGTCTTGGCACCACATCCCAAACATTATTCTTTATTATTGACTGGTATTCTTCAATCATGGCCTGCATCCATTCCTTATTCTTTGAGGCTTCTTTAAAATGCGTGGGTTCTTAATCAACAAGATTGCTCATTAGTGCCACATAGTTTGAATGGATTCTTTGTCTTTTGCTTCCTTTTGGTATGCCATATCTTTCTACTTCCTTGATTACATCACGAGCCCAAGATGGCCTTATTTTTTTTGAGATCATATTTTGGGGTGTGTCAATAAGACCTTGAGCTTCTGCAAGGTCGCGATCTTCTTGTATAGGAGCTTCTTCAATGTATGGTGTTATGATAAATTTTGTGGTTCTAGGATCCTCCTTCTCTTCTTCATGATCCTCATATGTAAGGATATTTCTAGATTTGGTGAAGGTTGCACCTTCATCAAATGTGATATCTCTAATAATATCGATATGGTAGAATCCTGGAATATAAATTCTATAATCTTTTGATTAAACATTGTATCCAACAAATATTCCCTTCTTTTCTGAAGGGTCCAACTTTGATATTTTATCTTTTGGAATATGTAAGTATACGAGACAACCAAATATATTTAGGTGGATTACTTCATTTTTCACCAGTGAACATTTATTCTGGGGTTTTGTTTCCAAGAGAACTATGAGAAATTATATTCTATACATAGAATGCAGTTCTTGTTGCTTCTGCCATAGATGCATAGGAAGATATTCATCATGGATAATCTCTGTGAGTGCTTCCATTATGGATATATTATTTATTTTATATGCTCCATTTTTTGTGGATTATAGGGTGTGGTAAGCTCTTTCTTAATCCCAACTTCTTTGCAGAAGTCCTTGAATTCATTTGAGGTGAATTCTCCTCCATTATTTGATCTTAAGATCTTGATCTTCTTTTCAGATAGATTCTCCACAAGAACCTTAAATTCCTTGAATTTTAAAAATAATTCATCTTTACCTTTAAGAAGTATATTTAAGTATTTTGAGAGTAATCATCAATAAAGGAGACATGATATATATACCCGCTTAAGGAAGTAACTGACATTGGTCCACACACATCTGAGTGTACAATGTCCAGAATCCCCTTTTCTTTTCTATTAGCGCTTGGAAATGGATTGTTAGTGCTCTTTCCTTGAGCACATAATTTACATACTCCTTCATGGTCGATCTAGATATTTTGTAGACCTGTGACTACCTTTCTCATAATTGGCAATGCTTTGTAGTTTACATGAGTAAGTATTTTATGCCATAGTTCACATGGATTGATGGTGCTAGCTGTAAGAGTTGAATCTATGCGTCCTTTCAATTTGTATACTCCTCCTTCTTCGACACTGATTATAGTATCATCATTTATTATTTTCCCCTTTTTCCACATAAGGAAATTACCATTATACAAAATAAACTCTAAACCCTTTCTTATCTAGAGCTAAGATAGAAAGAAGATTCTTCTTTAAACCTAGAACTTATAAGACTTCTTTCATCTTCATGATCTTTCCAGTTATTAATTTGTAATATGCTTCTCCCATTCCTTTGATGGAGTATTGATAGTCATCTTTAAGTTGTACCTTGTGATAATAGCCTTTTTGGTAAGATAAGAAAGTGAATCCTTAAGGCTAGTCATATGTTTGGACACAACACTGTCTATAATCCATGTGTCACTTCCATGAGTGATTTCTCCTATGAGAGATGAAATTAGGAAATACTCTTCACTAGAGTCTTCATTCTCTGTGATCCTTTCCCTATTTGATTCATTCTCTTCAATTGCATGGGCATGGCACTTACGGTTCTTTTTCTTGGACTGATCTTTGTTAAGAGGACAATATCTAGCAATGTGTCCCATATTATGACATGAGTAACATTCAAAATATGTGTAATCCCTTATGTATTTCTTCTTGGAGTCAGGTGATCTTCTAGGATATGAACCTTTCCTCTTCCTTCAAAATATACTGTTCTTGGTGCATGTCGCTAGATCCTGATATTCATTGTCATTTAGGTTATATTCTGTGTTGATTACCCTTCCTTATTCCAGTACACATTCTTCCCATGGTTTGCTGAATGTGGTTAGCTTTATTCTAGCACATATTCCTCTAATGAAGGAATCTCATTCTCTATGGAGACCATCACCACTTCTTCTTCTTCAACCATACCACCAATGGATTACAATTGTTCTTTGATCTGAGATACTCTAGACAAATATGATTTTATGGTTTCTCTCTTCTTTATATTCACACCCTTGAGTTGGTTTCTAAAGGGAATTCATTTGTTGATGTTCTTACCTTCAAACATGTTAGTTACTGCATCAAACATTTCTTTAGGAGTGTTATTTGAATATGCCTGGGAGATCGACTGATCCATGATAGAGTTAGCTATGATCCTTTTCACTTTGATCATATCCTTTTCGTGTTTGTCCTTTTCCTCTTTTCCTCATGGTTCTTTGACATATTCCTTGATAAAACCATATAGGTCATGTTCTTCAAGGATCATGAGCATGATTTTGTACTTCCATGCTCTAAAGTTCTCTGATCCCTCAATATTTTCATCAAGATTGGTACTATTTTTCATATTTAAGGAAAGAGAACCTCAAATGAAAATATAGGAGATAGTACTTACTAGTTTGAGGACCTTTTCTTGAACCAGCTTCAGGATGACCTAGGGTTTGGTTAGGAAACCCTAATTTTCCAACTGTGATCAATTATTGATCTGAGAGGAGGGAAAGACATGCCTCCCAAAGGAGATCTAGACTATATCTGGCTTTTTTGGAACCTTAGGATAGAATCTTGAAAAATATTATGCCCTAGTTTCTTCCACCAGCAGTGTTAGGTCAACTAGTGAAAATCCTCAGAATGACAAATTACTTCAACATAAAGATGCACCCTCCTAGGAAGAGTTGACTGGACCTTATTTTTCAACTAATTTATGGAGGGAGGTATCCAGAACAATAAACCCTAGCTTGTCGGATTGTTGAATGAGCTATTGCATAATTTTTTCTTTCAGGTTAGCTCTGATACCATGTTAAGATTTTAAAAGTTATTATACCAAAACAAAGGGATCTCTGAAAGAATAACAAGAAAAATAGAGAAAAAGAGAACACAAATATTTATCCTTAGAAACCCTTGTACTGAAAAACCCAACAAAACTTCCTCTATATAGACTTCACCCAAGAACAGTGTAATACCCAATAACAAGACTAGACTGATTCCTCTCCTCTAGATGGATTGTCTCTTCTTTGTCTAGCAGAACTGCTTGAGTGTTATGCTTGTCTAAATGAGGTAGGCACCTCTCCTATTTATACAGATCAGCTGAGAGGACTAATAACCCAACTAGACCGACTTCTCCTTGCTTCTAGGGCTGAATTGCCTTGGAATACTCAAAAATACATTATTAATAATACTTTAGTGGGTGGCACAGACCCGAATTACAATAGAGCATTTACCTAAAGACTTTACATGACCAATTACATCAATGAAATCCATAACCAAAGGAACAATATCTCTGAAAGGGGTAATAACAATAATAATACAAAATAGAATATCTTTTGTAGTTACATTTCTTTAATAATGACCCCATCCACCATGACCAATTGTGGACTCCCATGCCTACCAAAATTCCTTCTATCATCCCTAAGTTTGAGGTAAAGGAAATAGAAGACCATCATAAACACATTATGTCCTTCCAGTTATGGTGTCATTAGGTTCTTGTTACTTGATTCTGCTAGACCATTTCTTTGGGGATAGTAATTAGATGAGTGAGATAGGATAATGCCATACTTGAAACAAAAAGATGACATCTCGGAAGAAATAAAGCATGGGCCATTATCCGTGATTATTCTAGCTGGCACACCGAATATTGTGATGATTTTGTCTTCTAGGAAATCCATGACTATGGCATCAGTTTCCTTTTTGGTGGGTATGGCCTCTACCCACTTGGTAAAATAATATGTGGCAGTAAGAATCCAAGAATAACCATTGCTTGAGTTATCCTTGAACTTATCGATGAATTCAAGACCCCATTGCTGAAAAGGGGCTTGGACTACTATTGGATTTAGAGGCAAGGATTTCATTTTTTGCTTTCCGGTGAATAATTGACACTGGGGGCAAGCTCTAACAGCCTTGTGCACATATGAAAATAGGTTTGGCCAATAGTAGCCTGCTCTAAGGATTTTCTGGGTGGTTGTTTTAGCTGCAAAATGTCCACCACAAAATCTTGAATGGAACTCAACCATGAGTTTCTTGGACTCAGGTTCATCGACACATCTAAGTATCAAACCATCTGGGTTTCTCCAACCCAAACCATCTTTGGTCAAGCAATACTTAGTTTCCTTTAATCTTAATGCCCTTCTTTTATGACCCAGTAAGTGATCGGGGCACGTAAGGTTGCGGAGGAAAAATATGATGTCGGTGTACCAGGGATGCTGCTCCAATCTCCTAAACTCATCTGATACATTTTTCTCTAAATTGCTGCTCTGGCAAATTATTCCTAAAGCCTCCTCATTTCCTTGGGTCAACATCAAGTTGCAAGACCCTGTCCCTTGATTAATTTAGTAGGTCTTATCTCCAAATCATATTCCTAAATTTTTGAAACCCACTTACCCCTGACTCCTAGACAGTCTTGCTAAGACATGATATCCTTGACAGCTGCATGGGGTACATATCCAATGATTTGGAGTAACCTATATAGGTTCTGAAATGTTTAAGGGACTTGACAAGAGCATAGGCCTGTTTCTCCATCGTGGTATACTTTAATTCTGAATTTTGTAAGGCTCTACTCATAAAGGCTATGGGTTTCTCTTGTCCCTCCTTATTCTTTTGAAGTAAAACACCAGCAATGGTGTCTTCTGAGGTAAAGGAAAATATTTCGAACTCTTTGGAATAATCAGGACTAATCAAGTTCGAGGACATGGATATGGCATTTTTTATGGACTTGAATGCATCTTTCCCTTCATCTGTCCACTCAAACTTAGCATCTTTCTTCAAAAGCTTTTGTAGAGGTTTCATTAATTCTGCTAAGTTTGGGATGAATCTTCTTATGAAATTGATTTGACCATTAAAGGACTGGAGAAATTTTAGATTGTGAGGCAAGGGGACTTTCTTAATAGCTTCGACTCTCTCAGGATCAACCTTGACACCATATTTAGAAATGATGTGCCCCAGCAACTTTCCTTCATTAACTCCAAAGATTGACTTGGCGGGATTCAAGGAAATTCCATATTTTCGACATCTTATAAAAACCTGCCTAAGATGACTTATGTGGTCAGATCTTTCTTTTGAAAAAACAGTTAATTCATCCTGATATATCTCAATTATTTTGCCTATTAGTTCTTTGAAGGAAAAATCCATGGCTCTTTGGAAGGTGGCACCAGCATTCAATAGGCCAAAAGGCATTCTTAGAAATTTATAAGTACCCCAAGGTGTGGTGAATGTAGTCTTATGTTTATCTTCCTTATTTACCAACACCTGGTTATAACCGGAAAATCCATCCAACATGGACATCATTCCTGATCCTGTTACTCTTTGCAGCAAAGTTTCCATGTCGGGTAATGGGTAATTATCGTTGAGGCATGATGTATTCAGATTTCTAAAATCTATACATATTCTAATTGACCCATTCTTCTTTCTAACAACAACTAAGTTGGAGCACCAAGATGAATTCCTTGTAGGTTCTACGATCCCTGCTGCTAGCATTTTTTGAAGTTCTTTCTGCACAATGGGGGCCAACTTAGGATTTATTCGCCTAAGTTTTTGTCGGAAAGGTTTGGCCTCCTTGGCCTATCCTGTGAGGGGAATAGTGTGTTGAAACACATATTCCCTATATACTTTAAGCTCATCATAACTAAAGGCCAACACATCTCTATACTCTTTGATTAGGTTGATCAAGTTGTTCATTTCCTTTTTCAAAGTAGCTTTTCCAATTTTTATTAACTTGGGATCCTTGTCAGTTCCTATTTTATTTCCATATAATTCCCAGTTTTTATTTCCTCTTTTTGTTTTTTATGATGATCCTGACGATCGAAAAGATTCTCAAAAGATATAAGGCTACTCGGGATGTGATTTCTTTCATTATCCTCGCACTCCTGATACTCTTTACCTTCCTGCTGATAACTGATTTTGCAACCTTCGAACTCTTGTAGATTGTGGATGAATCTCAAGAGTTTCTCATCATCTTTGAACACCTGCCAGTGGTCTATATTATCCGGAATTGAAGGTCTGAAATTTATTTCCATTTTTCCATTCCCATTAATCATTTCATCTGATGGCTGGAGGGTGGATGCTGCTACCGCCAATGTATCTGCTAACCCATTCATTTCCCTATGGATCTTTTGAATGTTAAGTGCATCAAACCATTCCATAGTGTCCCATGTGGCATTCCTATACTTCCTTAGTCTGTCATTTTTACATTGATATTGATTCTTGATCTAGAGGACAACTAGATCTGAATCACCCTTTATGTTCAACATCTTTATCCCCATCTCTTTAGCAGCTTCTAAACCTAGGATCAATGCCTCATATTCATCTACATTGTTTGATGCTTCAAACTCTAACCTGAACGCAAAATTGTAGATTTTATCTGAAGGAGAAATGATCACAATGCCAGCACCCTTTCCTGCTTTGGAATAAGCTCCATCAAAATACATTTTCCAAACTTCATCGATCTTTTCATTTTTAATGTTTTCCTTAATGGGTGCCATGAAATTTGACAAAATAGCATAGTTTCCAAAATTATCAGTGAAATGAACAAATTCATTTCTGGGCTTCTTAGGGTTTTCTACATGTCGTTTCCTTAGCTTTTCTCTGTGGAGAATCACCCTAGTGTTCTCTGATGCAGGTATAGTAGCATATGTCCAATCCATTTGGATGTGCCCACCAAGATTTGTAGCCCATTTTCTGGATAGCAACATACCCCAATTATTTGGGACATCTATTACCACCACATCCATCATCATGTCGATATCTGGGTACTTAGCTAACTTGACCTGTAAATTTAATATTATCCCTACCACTTCAACTTCTCTTGTATCCATGGCACAAACATTGTGGTAGGGTCGGGTGACCCTCAAATTTAGCTGCTCCATTACTTTTCTAGTCATAACATTTGATGAAGCACCCGAATCTAACATACAGTTATGAATGAGAAGTTTATAAACTAAAAGGGAGACATAGAAAGGTGGGTGATCTTCTCTCCTCGGATCAACACTATTGAGGACTATGGGAATATCTATAGGTTCGATAAGTTCAGCTTCAAATATAGCATTATTATTAGGAAGGGGATCCTCCTCAATAATTTTATGAGCTTCACTTTTGTTATCCTCTAAGGCTTTCAATAATTTTTTCCTTTTGACCTGGAATCTTAAGGACATCAGTTGCAAAAACATGAATTTTAGCATTACTTATCCATTCTCCCATATCAATATTTGACTCAGGGACAATAGGAGGATCTGGGAAGGAAGGAGTGGTTACCTTTTTCTTGTACTGTTTAGACGGTGATTTCTTTTCTCTCCTTTGATGCACAAATCCCTTGAACCTGGCATCCTTCTTTTCCTTAATTTCCTTCTCGAAACCATAGTCTGAGGCCTGCTGCCAATGCTGGTTTGATAGAGGGTAGGTTCGGCCTACCATGTACACATGATCAGACTAGCCTGATGTTGTTTCCTGATTACTGACCTCTGCGATCCCATGTTCTATAATTTGGTTTGCTATGTAGTAAGTACTTTCTGGGTGGAATTGCTCACAAGGTCTACACCATGGAATTACTTCTTCTACCAGGTTAGTTGAGTCTAACTGGTTTGGAATCCTAGGCTCTTGCTGAGGAAACTTCCTTTGATATACTTGATTTTGTTTTGGTTGAAAATTCCTAGGTCCATTATTTCTCTCCAATGTAACTATTCTGTTCTGAATTTTATTCAATTGCTCAGATTGGTTTGTCATGAATTTTTCTAATAGGCTAGTTACCTTGTCCATGGGATCTTTAGAGGTTGCATTTTCCTCTAATTCAATGGCCTTTCCCTTCTCTTTGTTGTACGAAGTGTTTCCCCTAGTGTAACCTGGAATGTTGGATTTGCCCGAAGATTGCATATTCCTTTCTATTTTCTCGGCAAGATCTTGAGCAGTTTTTAGATCGACCGGATCTTTATCCCTTAATTGGTATCTCAAATCACCAGTGAAAGCTTCGATGTAGGATATCAAGATGGAGGGATCACTTGGCTTGATGTCTCTAGGGAGGTCCGCAACCAAACGCCCGAACTTAGTATTAAATTCATCCATGGTTTCATTCTCCATCTTATTTATATTATGAAGGGCAGCAAGCAAATGTCTTGGTTCTTTCTTTTCCCCCCATTTCTTCGTAAAACCTGCTAGGAATTCATTAAGGGTTTTATATGAATCATCACCAAGGTTTTCATACCATTCCACTGCATCATCCTCTAAGGATAAAGCAAAGAGCTTCATTTTGATATCTTCATGGTTAGAGGCAACATTATCATAGTAACTGACTAGGTGCCTTTCAAACTTTCGGAGATGAGTCTTGGCAGTGGTAGCATTATTTCCATCGAACCTGAGGAGCTTCTTGATAGCATCATTTGGAAGGTTATGAGGAGCACCTGCTATCTAAGAAAATTCAAGGGTTTTGTAAAAATCTGCCATTTCTTGAGATTGGAAAGTATGACTCTCTACAAATATGTGATGGATATCTGAGAGGGATTGGTCTCCTAAATCTTCAAGGTTTCTACGAGAAGTCTGCCTATTCAATCTTTCCCTAAGAAACCTTTCGAGATCAGGGAGAGGATTGAATAATTGTCGGCGGTTTATTCGGGTAGAAATTCTTGAAGGGATGTTAGACAGTGGATTTGCCAGATGGATCGAGTTTTAATTTTTATGTTTTTTTAAAGACTAGATCAATCAAAAGTTTTTTTTATAATCTTTTTAGTTGTTTAGAAAAAAGTTAAGCTAAGTCGTACTCGGGAATAAAAATATTTATCCCCGGAAATAGCACCAAAAAGTGTTGCCGCATTTTCACACACCTGGATCAAGTGGAAAAAATATTCAAGCCACTCGGTGTGTCCTTGGGGGAAAGTCTCGAGTCAAGGCTGTCACCTTGTTCTTGACTCCTCCGTTTAGGCTCAACTCCTAATGGAGCCAAGGGAGGTAGACCCTATTAAGTTACTAAGGATGATTTCTTAGTGCGGTGATGTTAAACTAAATCATTTATTTAGGAGTTTGAATATTTTAACTATAAACAATTGAAGATGACAAGATACGAAAATAACACACGAAAGCACAAAGCTGATAAAAATATATATATATGAAACAAAAATGACCAGTGCCTTAATAATGGAGTCAAATCAAAGAGATCAATGTGCTTGCATGTGCTCAGAGTGAATGTTTTGTGATTGCATCTTGGTATGTTTTAAGTTAAAATTGAAGTATGAATTGATTAAATTAGGCTAAAAGGGGGACTCCAGATATACCCGAGAGTACTTGGAGTATGTCCAAAACAAAACCTACACGACTACCCGCAAGGAATATGTGGGATGAAATGGAGTCTCTGGGGCTATGTTCGTAATGCACCTGTTAGGGTGTGACAGAGATCGACGCCCTGAGTTCACTTTTCAGTAGGTTCCCGCTTCCTTTGGGTATTTTACCACCGTAAAGGTTTGATCGAGGTGTTGGATTTTCACCCGATGGTTTGTTAATTGGGGAGGGTGAGTCCTAATTATGCTAGTCACCCAAGTGATTTTGATACAAATTGAATGATCATACGAACCACATCCAAGTGCAGAGCATACACACTGGAGTCTTGTAAATTTTAATAAGTTTTTAAGAGATGTGTTCTTGTTTAAAAGAAAAGCCTCCAAGAACCTCTTTCGATCCAAGTGGATCTCAATCGGGGAATCGAGTAGGGGTTAATTTTAAAGCTTCTGATAAACAAATGATAGAAAAAATAAAACAACTACACAAATCTGGTTTTCTGATTAATCCTACCACGAATCTCTTTCCCCTTTCGGGTCACTCGGGAAATCGTGGGGTAAGTATTATGATTACTTTTGAAAGTAAGATATGGAATATGGAATTAAAAACAAGATCAAATATACTACCCTGCAAATCATATCAATTCTAGTAAAAAGGAAATAAGCAAAAAATGACGAAAATGGCACCGACACGAATCCCCCCAGGGGGGATGGGGAATGGGCTCGAAAGAGCCTATTCCAAAGGAAATTTTATTTATTAATGGTTAAAATATTATAGGACTGGTATATAAGTTCTTCTTGGTCCTTATACAGGTTGAAACCAAGATCTTACAGTTATACAAAAATTTTAAGAATTTTGTGACAAAAGGGAGACCCCTGGGGGGATTTGAGCACTCCAAAAGCCACTTTGGATAGAAGCTTCCTTTATTCTCTATAAGACATGATAAATGACAGTGAGAAAATTAGAATAAAAAATTCCCAAAATCACTTTAAGAGTACCTTTGGGTCAGCCTACTTTATCTCAAAAAAATGATGAAATTAAACTAGCTAAACCAACGAAAAAGGAACCAAGGAAAGCAAGCTTTCCTTGGGATCTTGGCTTGCTGTTTGTGCAGCCAATTAAAATGCACTGATATTTCAGAATATTGAAATTTATAACAGCAAAAGGAAATCTAATGCATGTGATCTACAAGTTTTCTTTCAAATTCATGCAAAAAGGACAATTTCCCTACAACTAGATCTGGGATGCTTATGATACTTTTTTAAGTGCAAGATCTAGGATATGAGATATGAAATATTATATCTATGTATATTTTACTTTGATGAAACAGATCCAAATAAAATCACAACTAAGAACTGAAAAGGTAACCGAGTAAAGTGTTGATTTTTTGTAGAAATGAGAAGAAGAGGAGAGAAGGTCGGATCATTGCTTGAATGGAGTAAGCTGGAAGGAGGCCCTTTCATGGAGTGCTGAGGGACAGAATATTGAGATTATTGGATAGGAAAGGAGTCAATCTATATCCACAACCTCATCCAATTGGGAACCTGCAACTAAATAACACAAGCCTGCACAAACCTCATGAGATCTGGATCTGGATGTATAAAGCAACAAAAATGAGAGATTATGCAGAAATAACCTTATTTAAGCTTATAACTAATATTTTTGAGCATACGTCATATGGATAAACAAGATTAAACAATCTAGCTTTCCTAGTTTATACCCTTACTAGATTCAGCTGAATCCTTGAAGCCAGATCACAGAAACAGCACAGCATTTGGCAAGAAGTTGCAGCTACCACATCAGTAGCATAACATTGAGCATCCACACAATCAAAAGCACTACACAGTATAGCCTCCAAAGCTTCTTTATTCACAAATAATAATCAAATACAGAGTTACAATGGCAATCCCTTCAGTCCAGCTCTAACTAGCTTGGAAGAGGGAGCCTCCAGCAGGATATATACAATTTGCAGGCCATCTAGCCCAGGGGGGGCGAAATTCCTCATGGAATCAAGTGAAATCAACTGATGGAGAGTTCATCAATGCACAACTAAAGCTGGACTGAGCCTACTTGCCAACCGGGGGCCTGATCTGGCTGACACATCAACCCATACACTGACACATCGTCCCAAAACTCATCCAGGAGAGCCAAAACGTGTTGAGGAGAGAGGGAGGGCACAATTTCCCATGAAGACCACTATAGATCAGCTCTGGATCTGATTTGATCCCCTTCTTTAGTCAAGGATTTGTCAGATCCAGTCAATCTGCTCCAGATCTGATTGATTTCAGTCAAATCGGTTGAGAATCCATTGAGTTATTGATTTTGGATTTGCTCCATTATTCATCAATTTATTAATTAAAATAATCAATAAATTATTTTTGGGGCTTTCTGACCTGAGTGATGGAAGATCACACAAAACTTAGGAAAGAGTGGGTCCATGGGTTTACATGGTGCTCTTAGCTTTAAAATGAGCACCTACATGACTGACACTGATTATTTGGCCCACTTTTATTATAGACTCAATTTTTCCAATTAAACTATTAAAAAATAGCCTAAGTTTTGGAAAAATTAAAATTTAATAAAAAATACTGAAAAAACTAAAAAATTGAAAAATTGAAAAACACCTAGGGGGACTTAGACATGTTCATATGACTCAAAAATGATGTCTAGCATGCTTACACATTGACACATAGACTCTAATAACCTCAATAGGCACAAATTCCAAGCCGACCACCCCAAGTTTGGAGGTATGGAGTGAAAAACTCAGAAATTATCAGTTGTTTATTCAACAACCAATAATAACCAAGGAAAAAAACACCCTGGGCTGATCGGATTGACAAATAAAGTCTAAGAGACCGAGTCTTTTACAGACACTATCATGCTAGAACATTTATTACAATTCCCCCATGGGGTATGAACATGTGATATGATACAACAAGCACTTCCTAGAAGTACTTCCAAAGGTATTTTTGAAGTCCAAACAAGTTAACCCTGTCTGGTTCACCAGGCTCACTTGATAAAAACCACTAAGTACAACTTAGGTGGTAACAAGGTCAACCAGTGAAAATCCCCAGAATGAGAAATTACTTCAACATAAAGATGCACCCTCCTAGGAAGAGATGACTGGACCTTATTTTTCAACTAATTTATGGAGGGAGGTATCCAGAACAATAAACCCTAGCTTGTCGGATTGTTGGATGAGCTATTGCACAATTTTTTCTTTCAGGTTAGCTCTGATACCATGTTAAGATTTTAAAAGTTATTATACCAAAACAAAGGGATCTCTGAAATAATAACAAGAAAAACAGAGAAAAAGAGAACACAAATATTTATCCTTAGAAACCCTTGTACTGAAAAACCCAACAAAACTTCCTCTATATAGACTTCACCCAAGAACAGTGTAAGACCCAATAACAAGACTAGATTGATTCCTCTCCTCTAGATGGATTGTCTCTTCTCTGTCTAGCGGAACTGCTTGAGTGTTATGCTTGTCTAAATGAGGTAGGCACCTCTCCTATTTATACAGATCAGCTGAGAGGACTAATAACCCAACTAGACCGACTTCTCCTTGCTTCTAGGGATGAATTGCCTTGGAATACTCAAAAATACATTATTAATAATACTTTAGTGGGTGGCACAGACCCAAATTACAATAGAGCATTTACCTAAAGACTTTACATGACCAATTACATCAATGAAATCCATAACCAAAGGAACAATATCTCTGAAAGGGGTAATAACAATAATAATAAAAAATAGAATATCTTCTGTAGTTACATTTCTTTAATAATGACCCCATCTGCCATGACCATTGTGGACTCCCATGCCTACCAAAATTCCTTCGATCATCCCTAAGTTTGAGGTAAAGGAAACAGAAGACCATCATAAACACATTATGTCCTTCCAGTTATGGTGTTCTTCCAATAGCATAGTGGACAAATATATCCACTTGTGACTATTCCAGTGCACACTCACTAGTGTTGCATCCAAATTGTACATTAAACTGCCCCATGCCACTTATCTCGACTTTTCCTCATTATCCTCTATGTTTCTCCAGTATTTCCAAGTACCCGTATGTTACGATGAGGGCATGGAAATCGTATTATCCTATAGACAATACAATTCTACCCATATCATGGATCACATCCATGAATGGCGTCGTCGTCGTAGTTTGTGTAAGATCCAGTTAGATGATAGTATTTTCCTCAATTGGTTTCTCAAAACCTTACCCCCCCCTATCTCCAAGGCTATTGCATCTGAGCACCCAAAAACTGAGGAAGAAGTCATCCTCAAAGAAAAATAGTTCGATTTTATATATGCCCAATTGGGTTATCTGTATACAATCATACCCTATGCTTCCCATGTTGGTTCCTCACATCGAGATACGACGAGGGAATCCCATGCTGCTGATGGAGTCATTAGCTTCAATACCCGACATCCTCACCTATACATGACCTCTCCTTAAATTCCACCTCACTCCGACAATGCCCCTAGTGTTTCCCAACCTGGATATGCCCTTGAATTTTTGCGCATAATGGCTAAGTCTGGAGCCACACCCTCATATGTGTTTCTCGCACCAGTTTCTCACATTCATGGTCTGAATTTCCTGGCACCTGTGTTTAATGGCCAGATGGTAGGATTTGTATCCCCTCCAAATTCTCCCTCTTACTACCCACCACCTATTCAACCTACACCTTCTTTGGCCCCAACTACTCATGTTCCTCAAGGACATGTCTATGCTCAGTAGAACCTCCCTAATAAACCCATCCCCAATAGCCAACAAGGGCAAGGAAGACGACAAAGAGGCTGAAACCAAGGAAACAACCAACCTCAAGGATGTGGCCAACAACCCAACTGTATGAATAACAACAGAGCTAACCCCACTACACAGAACCCCCAACATCCACCTAGACCTGGGAAGAACCCTCAATTGCAGACTAACCATCTATGCACAATTTATGACACTTACTACCATTATATACATCAATTCCCCCATATGAATCTATTCTACCATTTACTACAACTCGATAATCAACGTGAACCCAATGCGGCTACTCCGGCACAACCAAACCCATCACCACAAGTTACTCTGCTTATGGTGCTACAGAACCCATTACCAAATCAAGTAATGGTTGCGATCTAGCCCTTGGTACCACATAATACCATGACCACTTCTACATGTCAACCCATTGATTCTGGTGTCCATCACCTTATGACATTATCATCTTATGTCAACTTACAGAATCGACAAATCCAATATGTCTCCACCATGGAAACCATTAATCCCTCCACAAAATCTACCTTCACTGCTCTCGATATGTCCTTACATTTGCCGAGATCCCCCATAGATGGGACTACTAAAGTCCCATGTTTCCCTTTGTGTTGTGTCATGAATTATCCCAGTGCCATATCCGCCCTTAATTATAGTATGGTGGACAACTTGGCCCATTCTCCCTCTGCCATGTCTGCTTTGGAAGTCCTTTGAAATTTTCCTTCACAATGTAAATCTTTGCTATCCACTTTAGGTTTCTTTGATCCCTCTAACTCTAGGTTAATCACTTTAGACTTGGATGAAGCAGAAACTCATATTCCATCATTCATAACCTTTTATGTTCCAGTCACTATTCGAAATTTGGTCATTCATCATTGCATCATTGATGAGGGGGAATCCAACTGTGTTATGTAAAACTTTGTGTGGAATAAATGTAGATCCCCAACCCTTTAACCTTCAAGCATTGCCCTTCATGCTTACAATGGCAGCGCTAAACCAAAATGTGTTCTCACGAATGTACCCATTGAGTTAGCTAGAAAAATCGTGTTGATTGACATTGAGGTTATGAAATCCCAACTCGATTACAATCTCCTCCTTGTACATATTTATATGTATGCAATGCAATCCATTTCCTCTATCATATTTCAATCCTTAATGTTCCCCATTATTGGAATATCATGACTATCAATCAACTGACGTATTACGATCCTAAAGGACTGGCCACCCTGGAACATGTCCTTCGTACTATCAACACCACCATCGATAACATATCCATCCCTTCCTTTACTGCCATTGGTCGAGGCCTATTTACCAGCACCCATTTAATGGACACCTTTATTTCCTTCAACCTCCTCCTTCCCTAGCTGACATATCAGATTTATGCACTATCACATCTAGTAACATCCCGACCTCCTCGCAACCTCAGCCGAAACCCAAAATGAAAACCCCGAGGAATTATTTGGGTTCATTCCCCATACACATGATCCCCTTCCTCTTTCCACCTTTTGGAATTGTGAGTAATCCAGCCATGGTTACTCTCAAACTTCCATGTTTCACTTTGGGTATTCCCGTGTGGTACCTCGATCCCCACACCCTTCCCCCAACACCACAAATTATGTTGACACCATTCCAACCTATTGAAATGGTATCATACCCACCTCGTGGTCCATAGATGGATGCTTCTATATCTACTCTCCTTTCTCCTACGAAGACTGGGCGCAAGGCATCCAAAGCCTCGACAGAACCACATCCTCCTCCTACTTGTGCTTTATGCAATGTACACGGCCATGCGACACAAAATTGTCCATATTTTCCAATCCTTCACACCCATATGCGCAAAGTAGTCGAGACCAATGATGCTCCAGTTGTTAACATACTAACCATACTTGCAATTAAAAATAAATCGCTACAAACCAACCACTCATGTGCATTTTGTGGCCTATATGGTTGATATTCCCACCATTTCCCAAACTTTCCTAAATTCTAGTCTCTCCTCAGTGACCTTCACAAGCATGCCTGTGAGTCTAAAATCACTTTCCTTGAGGATATCCACCCTATGGCCTCTTCCTCGGACATCAATAACACGATTTATATGATCTCTACACTAGTACATAATGAGAGATAAGTGACAAAAACATGACCAAAATTTGCATATAAATGACCACTTTTGATTTGGCGATTGTTGGTGGGTAATTTTTGGTGTCTAATGATGCGACAAAAATGTGTTCATATTTAGTTTGGTCATTTATAGCTTGTCAGTTGGTCATTAATCTGGTCATATGTTTTGTAATTAATTTGGTCATTAATCTAGTCATATGTTTGGTGATAAGAGAGAAAAAATTAGCCACAAAAACTATCATTTAGTCATTTCTATGTGAATTTTTGTCATTTGTTTGGTCTCTTATCTCCCATTTGTTGGTCACTTATCTCTCATTTTTGGTCACTAATTTAGTCATCTTATATGCAAATATTCATTGATTTCTATAGATAGGATATAGAGGGGTCGAACCACCAATCTCCTTCATGTAAGACAGGTGCTCTTCCATTGAGCTAGTACCCTTGAAGTCTCTACAATACTTGCAGAGTTACCAAGCTTATTCATGTACTTCAAATATCATTTGTAGGGATAAAAAATGAATAAATAACAACATACTATTGATATCTATGATGTTAAAAATCTTGAGAAACATATAACATGATTGATATGAGTTGAAAATTTGAGGATCTCATTCTCCCAATGATAAGGCCAGCATAGGGTCTCATAAGTTGACAAAAATAGGAAGTGTAGAATGCATCATAGAAGCCTCCTTTCTTATATCCATTTGAAGTTCATTTAATATATGTAAAAAGACCTAAGTACTCTAGAACCATATCTAAATTTAAAGGATAGAACAATTCAGGAAATATCTACAGTAAAAGGACTACATATTGTTGGATAACTTCCATGTACACCATGTTGTATAACTTCCATGTATAAAAGAAAAATCTATTTAAAGAATCGTAAATTATCATAAATTGAAATGGAAAATGAAACCAAATAGAAAGAGGATTGAGTGGATTTGAGCACCTTTAAGTTGTTCATCCATCTCTCGATTTCCAATACCCTATGAATGGCCATCCTTTATTTTTGTAGTGCATGTATTGTGAATAATAACTAATGGTGGCCATAAAATTAGATCTTGATTGTTTTCCATTTCTTAAGGTGCTGGGAATGACTAATATGATTTGTCAATATCTGGTGGAAAGGAATAGCTCCATCCCATCATGAAAATACATAACGCTTTATACAGTGTCAAGTGTTGTGATCGCATAACAAGATTTGGAGAATTGCATGCATGCATAATGAGGCTGTGAGTATGAATAAAATATTTGGACTGATTGCAAAACAGAACTTGTCCAACTTAGACAAATGTCAAATAATTATCTGAGCTAAAATTTGAAGAACAAAAGATTAAAAATACATATATATTCGTAATTCCCTTTATGAAATGCTAAGAGTTATTTGAATTAATCATTTTAGAAATTTTGAGGCAGCAAATGAAAATGACTCAATCATTGTGTATTAGAGTGGATTAAATGAGTTTTGTAATAAGCCATGGACTATGGATTTTGAAAGTTGAAAACATGGTTGATGACATGAGAAAGGATAACCTTCAAGGGTATCCATGCAAGAAAAGTCAAAACACAAATCATATAACTTTCAAAAATAATTAGCAGCTACAAAATACCCTTCATAGAACCATCATAATAATACTTTCTTACAGATAAAAGTTTCACAAGCAATTGTTGTTCTCTTGACTTGTTCTGCAACTTCTATTGCTTCAACTTCGACCCTCTCTATCCTGCCCCGGTGTCAGCTTGACAACTTGCAAAATTTCCTCTGTAGTAGTTGACCTCTTCATCTTTCTATCAAAAAAAAAATCAGTCACTAATTGAAAATGACTATTCTATTCATACCATCTTCATAGTTTAGAATTTTATCCATTTGATTGTTTTTCAAGGGATGCAGACATAAAATAATTCTCAAAATATATAATAATACCATTTATGAAAATAAAGGTTATGGATTTCCAATCTTGTGACCAACAAGTACAATGTTTCAATCCATCCTAGCATGTTCGACCTCACCTTTTTCATCACAAAGAGACAATGTTTCACATGGCATATTGAGCTGCCCCAACACCTGCAAAAAAATCATTTGACTCATAAATGTCACTCAATAAAAGGATAATATGTATGGTAATTATAACAAAATGATGTGTAAAACCCACTGTGACATGAAATGATTCAACAAATAACATATATTGTCACGAAAAGATTTTAAAAAAAATGGGATAATACTTGTCAGTAACAATTTCCTTCACTGGATATGCTCATTTTTTTCAAAACCTATTTAAGTTTAACCTAATTATAAAAGGTAGTGAGAATTAGCAATAAAATCTACTATAGTTTGATCATGCACTCCATAAATCCAAGTTCTACAAAAAAATATTGTCCTTATGTATATTCATTCAAAAAAACCATGCATTAACAAATTTAAATTTCAAACAGAGATCCACTTATTTTTCCCATTGCTTCAACATATTTCTCAACTAATTTACCAATTCTCTCACCCATATCAAAAATTAGCTTATGTGCTAGTGCACCTAGGGAATATGGTACAACAGACCCATAACCTTCACCTCTTTCAACTTTAACACTCCCAAATGTCCCTATATTAAAGGTGAATAACATACAAAGACAATAAATAACAACAGTAGTAAATCAAACTTAAAGTACAAAGAAAACAAACAAGATAACCCACTGGGAGAGTAGAAACCTTCGTCATACTCAACAATAATTTTTTAGATAATATCTTGTCTATTAAGAGGCAAGTTACTACAAGAACAAAGGTCATACCTAAGAGAGAGAGAGAGAGAGATTAAATTCAATTACTATAGGTTTAGTCAACTATAGTAGTATTCAAGGTAACCTAGTCGACAAGTAAGGAAACCCCAATTACTAGAGAAACAAACCAAGAAACATCAGTCCATAAAATATCAGGTAATGATGAAATTCCACACACAAACTAGGGCTTAGTTTGTAGCCCATACAAATCTCATTTCTTTATTGTGTAGGTTGTGAGTTGTTTGGGGTTGCTAAAAGAAACCATAACCCTGTTTGAGTGGACTAGGATCTATGCTGCACTTTTTGAGTGCTTGGGTCTGCTTGAAGTGAACCGTAAGGAAAACCTAATTACTCAAGCAATAGACCAAGAAACAAAAGTCCATAAAATATCAGGTAATGATGACATTACAAACACAAACCATAGCTTAGTTTGTATCCCATACAAATTCCATGTATTTCTTATAGCTTAGCACACTCAAATAGTGTAGCAAAGATAATCATCCACTCAAGTTTGAACCGTGACCAAGAAACAACGGTCCATAAAATATCATGTAATGATGACATTCCATACACAAACCATAGCTCAGTTTGTATCCCATACAAATACGATGGCTTTCTTGAGCAAGCTGTGAGTTGTTTGGGGCTGCTTATAGAAGAATCCATAACCCTATTTGAGTGGAATAAGATCTATGTTGCATTGTTTGAGTGTTTGGGTCTGCTTGAAGTGATCTATAAGGAAACCCCAATTACTGGAGAACCAGAACAAGAAACAATAGTCCATAAAATATTAGGTAATGATGACATTCCCCGTACAAACCATAGCTCAGTTTGTAGCTCGTACAAATCCCATGGATTTCTTACAACTTAGCATACTCAAATAGTGAAACATAGATATTAGTCCACTCAAGTCTAAACCCTGACCTCCTAAGCTAGGTTTTGACCTTCTTGGTGCTTCCTGAAATGAATAGTTCCCTTCTTTAGTGTGCTTGAACTAAAATGTGACTTCCTTGGGGATGGATGGACTAAACCATGACCTGTCTGAACTTGCTTAATCAGGCTATGATTTTTTTTTGATTGCTAGAAGGTCACACCCATAACAAACATACCAAAATGGTTAAGGTACAACACTATGAGGGGGCACTAGCATAAGGACCAATCAAGGGTCAACATAAGATCAAGAGTAAACAAGATGGGTCATGACAAAGTTGGAAAACAACCCCTACACCAAAAATACCAAGGTGCATCAATCAAGGTGGGAGAATAAACCTTTTACCCATAGGACCAAGGTATACCATCAAGGTGGGGACACAACCCTTTAACCCAGAAGATGAAGGTGTCAAACTATTATATTATATCTCAAGTAGATAGTCACTACTACATATGGCTCAAAAGCACCATGAAATTTTGCCACGAATAAGTTAAAATCAAAATTTTCATGGAAAAACAGTTTAAAATTTTGAAAAAAAATTAAAATATCCCCGATGATCATCGCTATAGCGATGCATAGTCCATGACATTTCTATAGAAACAGATGTTCATCTCTATAGAGATGCATAGTCCATAATGTTGCTATAGCGATAGGCGTTCATCACTATAGCGATGGCGCATCGCTGGTATAAACTACATACCCCAACTATAAGTCCATTACCATGATTTTTTTTCCTTACTTTATGAAACCGTGATTAACCTCAAAAGAAATCAAATTAGGTTACTCATAAAAAACCAATACATTCAAGATCTAATTCAACTTTAGTATTACTCGATGTAATGTGAAGGTATTGATGCAATATGACTAGATAATTATTTATCTAATGTCAAGGCATATTTTAAATTAATGAAGGCATGATTCGAGGATTAAGGACGATCAATTCACTTATGGACGGACAACATGGCACATTAGATGGGGACCTACACACGTTAAATGATGGATAGCAACATAAAGGAAATACAAGACAATTGTTTCAAAGAATGCATCGAATGATTGAGATTGGATGTATGTCCCTTGTCAACTTAATAAAACACATTTTACATTATCCACCAACTACATGATTTCCCTTTTAAGACTGTAAAAGGGAGGTATTTCGGCAGGGCACTATTGAGAAATTGAATATTTTCATTGGTTTATTCATGGTTGCATTTGTTGGAATGTTTATCTTTTCAATCTATGCGATGGATCAGGCTTCTATCGCATTTGGACATAGTAAGCCTTTTGATGGATTGCAAGCACCTTATAATATAACGTGTGGAAGACCCTAAGACACTTTTATAATTCTCAAAGTCACCCGATGGCACAAACACACTGAATCATAGGCCAGTGATACCCTCAATAGGCCATGTGTAGTTTGTGGAGGAGGGATTTTTAAAGTTAAAATTAAAGTCCAAAAGTGTACCTTTGAAGGAGACGACCTTCTCAAGTCATGATCCTCCATCAAGGATATTATAAGGAGGGTACCTCATGGAAACATATTAAACATATTAGCAATGGAAATACCACTACGATGATATATTTGTTTCTATCTCTTTGGATTAACATTATATAATTCATGGAAAGGTTGGCCTAGATAGTGGTAGAGATCAAAATTGGTTGCAATGTCACAAGGTTCCTTGCTTCATTTAACTCAATCATGAGGTGAATAGCCATGAAAGGATGGAGAAGGAGGGATATAAACCCAATATCAAGGAAGAAATAAACAATGCAATCAAGATCATAGATATAAAGAGAACTTAATAACAAAGGAGCTAAGGCATGTAGATGGATCTAACACCTTCTATGATATTGGATCCTTAATCTTATGGGATATAAATCTAGGGTATGATCATGGAGAAATGAGATTGATGAGTATTGAGATCAGTGGTCGTGTTCCTTGGTCAAAACACAAATTAGTTATTGTATCTTTGATGTTCTATGATGGTCTTGATGCTAGTGTTGGTGCAAGAGTTAAAGACATATAGTTTAAGGAGTCACATCCTATGATGGATTCACATACTAAGGAGTCACTATATGTGATATTTTTTCATCTCAAAATTGCATAGAGGTAGTTTTGAAAGGAATCCTTAAATATCAAGCAAAATATCATTTTTTTGTTAATTAAGATTCCTAATCTTACACAATATAGTCTTGCATCCATTTTAAGAGTAGTTAAAATACACAAACATTGACATGCATTTATTCTTTTTATTATTGGTATAATGAATTTTTAATTTAATATTATATTTTGGGGAAAAAAATTTGACCAAAACTTAGTTTTATTAACTAGGTCATTATTTTGCACAGTGGTTTAAATTTGTTTCCTCTTCACCAGATCTCTAAGAAACTATCACCAAACTCATTCAAGTTCTAAAGGAGTGCATATAGCCTAAAATATTTTATTTTAATATAGAGACAACCATATATCTTCCAAAATATAATTCATATATGAATGGGGAACTTCTGGACCCTTTGATCCACAACCTATAGTCTCATTTTCAGACATAGCCCACTATGTGAGACAATTATAATTTTATCCATAATCAAATACTTGTATGGATTCACTCCCTCAAATAGGAAATCATTGAAGTGGTAAGTACGCTATATTGCATATATTAAGAAAATAGTCACTTTTAGAAAAAGTCAAGTGAAATTTTAAACAAAATATCTTCTAGGAATCCTGATTCTAGTCTAGTATCTAAGCAATCTTAGGTTGACCAAAGACTCTCACAAGTGAAACAAATAAACATGGAATTTTGTTCTTGATTGAAAACAATTATAGCTTAATTATGTCATAAAAACCCATCAATGAGTTTCATTTCAGGTGAAGATAATATTTATGTGGCGTGTTTCTTTAATATGTTTTAGAAAAGGTTACATATCTATTTAGCATCAACATTGTCTCCTGGTTTACAATTTAAGAAAATGCAACATCAACTCATTCCCTTCTTGAGGCCTATCATGTTACAAAAACGAAAGAGAGAAATTCATCACTGATCTCATAGTGCAAAAAAGAATACTTATGAGTGAACAAATGGATATCACATAAATAATACTTTAACACATGAAATTACATGTTAACACAACTAAATGAGTCAACATTCGATATAAAATTATATCCTACATGATTACCACCTTCAAATCCCTCTCAAGATTGACTACAATCGCAATTTGCATAGAGGCAAGGGAACTTGTTGACTGCCAAATCCCAAAGTAAAAATGAAAGCAGATTTTCAATTTTCAAATGGAAAATGATGCATGTGCTCCTAGGGAATAAATGCAATAAGGATTAACAAGATTCAACAATGAAACAAGGACAATCAAATTATGGGAATCTCAATATTCAAAGGGACTATTTTAGATTGCAAATTTAAACCTTTTAGGAGAAACGAACCATGTATTAAGAAATTGTCTAATCTGACTGCTATATGTCATGTCTATACCTTGGTCCTATCATGTGATTCATCTATGTATAGATTCATTTCATTGGAGGAGTGTCAATCAGATCCTATCTCTTCCATAAAGTCTTCCATTTTTCCCCAAATGGATCTTTGAGTAGAATTCCTCCTCACCTTTCTTTATACAAAATAGTTGCATTAAAATTGAATGCTACCACCATATTTTGGGTAAGGACCCTATTCATGAATAATTTCTAGAGACTTTGAGAATTCTATATTTTCATTATCATTATCATTTAAAATTTATGCATGTTTAGCATCATAAAATTCTCCAAATGCTAGGAAAAATGTGCATTATCCCTAATAGAACATGGCTAGAAATTGTCTTAAAAGTGATAAATTGAAATCTTCCATAGTTGGATGAAACAAATATGCATAAATATCCTTTATATGACACCCAAAATTTGTATTATTAATAAGATCATATGGCTGGAAAATAATGATGAGGATGAGGATGATGATGATGATGACGACGACGATGATGAGCATGATGATGAAGATGATGATGATGATGAAGATGGTGATGACGATGACAATGATGATGATGATGATGATTATGATGATGATGATGATGATGAGGATGAATATGAAGATGATGAGGATGAGTAGATTGATAAGGAGGAGGAGTAGGATGAGGATGATGAGGAGTATGAGTATGATGATGAAGATGGTGATGTTGATGACGAAGAGGGTGATGACGTTGATGATGAGGATCATGACGAAGATGTTGATGATTATGAAGATAATTAAAATGACAATGACGATGAGGATGATGAGGAGGAGGAGGATGAGGATGATGATGAAGATGATGAATATGATGATGATGAATATGATGATGATGATGATGATGATGATGATGATGTTGATGAGGAAGAAGGTGACACTGAAGATGAATTCCTAGACATTGACACTAGGTTGGGTAAAACAATGTCCTAGACATTATTCTCAAGGTGTTTGTTATTCTCATAAACTAATAGCATATGTGTATATTATCATTTAATGTGCATGTAGGAGGGTTGCTTTTATTCTTGTGGAAATACTATATGTGCTCCCTCATGGATTACCAAGCTTTATGCCTAGGCCTTCCCTCACTTTATTTATAATGCTACCCGAAACAAATATTTTTTTGACATATTAATGTTGATAATGGTACATCTATTATTAATAGTTTTCCAAACATGATTATAGATACAATCTCATTAATTACATTTTATTACTCAAACTTTGCATCCACAACCATGGATTTACTATCATTTAGCTATATATCAACTCACCATTTTAGAAAGACCTCAAACCGATATAAAGAACCATGCTTAATTATCTTTTCGGTTAAAAATATCTATCATTATCCTTACAGGTGGTGTTCCTATCAGTCCTAAAAAAAGGAATTGAGAGTTTTCCAGGACTTTCCAATTCAAGGTAAGAAGTTCTTTTATACAAATAAATCTTACCGAACTCAATGGGCATGCTCTTGATTTTTTGGTTGTTATTAAAGACTAAATATTTCTTTCCTATTACAACAACCACTTCATTTCAATAGTTTTTATGGTTATTGAAAATGATGAAACTCTTATCTCTCAAGGGGTTCTTCTCACCTAGAAGTGATATTCGATAACTATACCTATGCAAATGTTTTTTTCCACAACGGAGCAAATGTTGCTTAAACCTTCCTGCAAAGTCTGAATATATATATATATATATATTAAGATAAGATGAGTGGTTTAGCCCAACGCTTGATGTAAGAGAATATAACCATGATTCTTGGCACAGTTCACTAGGTGAATGATGTGATTGACATTAATGCCACATACTGTTTGTTAGAGGTTTTACTTTATCTCTTATGTTAACCTTTGATCTAGAAGGATTCCGAGAGACCTCAGCTCATTGTTCTTCCTCCCAACATTCAAAGGGTTATCTTGTCACGCCTAGTTCTTGTTCGAGTGAACCCTAGCATTCTTCATGTTACCTATCATGTACATTATCTGCTGCAACCACGATGCACCAATTCCATGGTTGCATAGCAACTCTTTCCTCTGCTATTCGGTTTTCAGTTAACATTGGTATTCAGAGGTAAGTTCTGAACAATGCGTAGATATTTTCCTTGATATTCATCTGTTGTGCTCTTTATTTTAAATGATATAATTGCTAACCTCATTTCAATGGTAACGTAGGTACTTTAGAAAATAGAGCTCCATCTTGGAGCACAGCATTCGGCTACGCTCATCTCGGTAAGCATTGTTTCTCTATCTCGGATTTATTTCTCTCTAAAATTGATGTGTTGGTTCTAGGCATAGGATGGAAGGAATATACTATTGTCCATATTGTCTTTCTCCCTTTCCACATTGAGACTCACTAGCAGTTTTTCCCTTATTTTTCTTGAGGGTTTTTAGAGAAGGGTTTAAGCAACAAGCTTTGAACCGTGAATTAGAGCCTAGAAATATTTGGTCAAGACTTGAAAAAAAGGGCTAATGGTTTATATCCCAATTAGTTTATATCCTTGAAAGGATTGTAGTAGCTGCTAGTTTGATGACTATTGGGTTATTAAGAAGTTATTTTTTATCTAATTTTTAAATTTGATAATATACTCTTTTGTTTCAAAGTTAATGTAACATAAATCTACTCTATGAATCATTGATGAATCATGGAAAACTGTCGTGGGACAATAGTGCTTGGCACTCAAAACAACATATCTAAAGTTATTATGGGAAGTATAGACCCTTGTAGTAACCCTTTTGAAAAACCTGAGCACACCTGTGTCTAGCCTCAGTTTTCAACATTCTATTGGAACATTCATCCTAAGTTGAATTTCATTTATAAGAGATCCCTTACAGCTTTGATAGATATTTGAACCAATTGGTGAGGCGGATATTAAATATAGGCCTAAAATATGGTTTCCCCTTCCACATAACTTCCATTTTAATAAAGAAACAACCTAGATCCAATGTTTGAAGTGTTGCAGCTAGCAACAAGGTTACCTTGAAGGAATACAATTTCTTTAAAGGGCCCTTTCATTAAAGGTATAGATCTGTTTAAGCTATTGTAGAGAAAAATTCCAAGTGAATTCAATAGGAGGTTTCTTCTTCCAATCGTAACATCTTTTTATATTAAGGGAGCTAATTCATATTTATTGAAGACTTCTCATACACGTAGCACATATTTAAGGTCCTCTAGGAGGGGCACACCTCAACTTAGCCCAATGGAAGACCTGTAGCTAGAGGAAAATATAGACTGTGTACTCTCTAGTTGAGGGTCATCCTCATATAAATATATAAAAACATACCATAGTGGAGGTGCAACTTGTAGGAGGACAGTTAATGCAGATTCATCACACACTCAAGACTTGTCACAATGTTCATGATCTAGGGTGTCATTGTTTGATATTTATTTTCCGTCCTGAAGTAGGCCGCATCCTTGGACCAAAACTATCTGCATGGTTGAATGGTTATGAGGAAGTTTCAAATGGAATGCATACAATTTTCCAATCAAAGTACGATTTGCATAGACAATGATGTCATAAAGACCAGTTTCCTCCTCCAATTTTTTGGTTGGATCTCGCAAGCTATTTCCCTTAAACATGAATGAAGGCCACTCATAACCATCCTTAATATCACCACTATCATCAATGATTGCATAGTATATAGCTCACCCAGTAGGATTGGGTGTAGGATGCAACCATGCCAACCTTAAATCAACTTCATATTATAGCTCTAAATGCATAATAAAGTCATGTAATCTATTTATTTATCCACACGATTAAAACAAAAAGAGAAGGCCTTCAAAAAGGTAGAAAACTAAAAGTGAAATTCATCTTAGAAATTACCTCCAAGTCAATAAGAGTAAGTGGAATAGGAGTGGGAAGAATTATTAATTCCATTATATCAACCTTCAAAATTACCCAATCTTGAGTAGGTGTTATGTGTGGGGTGTCATGGTTTAATCTGTTCCTCCATGGATAAGGGCTACCATTTGCATGTAAATAATTCCCATATCGTTTTTTAAGTTTAAAATGAATGCCAACCCTGATGGGTTCCCACTCAACACATGAATCCAACCTTGGTGGTAGAATCTGTAGGACTTTCTTCCCTGTCATCCCTAGAAGAAATGGTAGCTATGTTTCTGTAATGTATTTGTTAAACTATCCTTTCAATCTTATCACATAACCACCTTCAATAAATCCCACTCACCATATTGCATTTCATCTTGTACCATATCTATACTGAGTTTCTATCTCCTCATCCTTATCCTCCCAAATATATTTGTCATGATGAATTCTCAGTCATACCAACTTTTCCTTGTCAAAATATTCTATGATTCCTCACTCAGTCAACCGTTAATATTTGGTAACAAGAAATAATGAATTAAATAGTAGTCTCAAGGAAGCTATCATCACCAGTTTAATGTAAACATCAGCAAACAATGGGATTCAAAATATTCCATGGTGTACAAAACCATACATAGACAAGAAACAAAAAACCTCAATCTTGATGAATTTAGATTCCAGAAACATGTTAAACAAATTCACAAAGAATTGAGGAAAAATATACAAGATTTAAAAATACAAGCATGCACTAAAAGTTTCATATATCGCAATCCTATCAAAATACTCATCATGAAGCGGTGTGTTAATCTCCACACTCAACCCAAAGTTTTACCCTTTGTTCATAATGATACTACTTATCTTAATAATTTAATGGGATAAGTCCCCACCAGTGAGGAAATCAAATCTGTAATCCTAACAAACATTGCTGGAAAATCTCTAGTACCTAATGATTTCCCAATTATATTTTAAAGAATTAATTTAGATAAGGTAATTCTTCTTCTCAAAATGTGATTCTTAAAGTAGAAAAGACAAATTTTCTTAAACCAACAATTGATGCAACTTTTGTAGTTATGGTTCCTAACAGAGGCATAACTGATAGAATGGATAACTGGAGTCCTATTTTGCTATGCAATTTTAGTTATGAGAGCATATTAACAATCCTTTCCAGTAGGCAGGGTTGTTTCATGCCCTCCACAAAGGTTCAAATTTCGATGAGACAAACTTTACCCCTTGTTAACCCCCACCCAGAGCTTCCTGAAGTGTCATATTAGGATGTATATTATCCAAAAATAAAGAATAGGAAAAGGATAATTGGGGAGAAATTCTAGATTGGGTTCAAACCCTTTGAATATTTCGTGAATCTTTGAAGCCATGATCAATTTTCCAAAGTCTAAAATTTATTTTCTTCATTGGATTATAAAATTTGACTACTTAGAGGTGCAAAAAAATAAGAAGAATGGTGTTCTTTCTTGTCTTGGTGTTTTACTCTCTACTGGGAAGATCAATGCCAAAAATCAGAATAAACCTCCCCAAAAACTACTAGGTATACATAATTCTTACACACGAAAGCTGTTGAACATAGTTGGTCAAGTCATGATCCTAAATCCTGCACTTAAACAAATTTTGAGTGCATATGCTCCATTATGTACACTCCAAGTCAATTCTTAAACAAAAACCTGTGAAGGTCCTCTCTAATTCTTGTATGATTTGTTAAAGCACTTCTCTTTGGAATTTAACAAAAAAGTTTTGGAACTGAATTGGTCACATTATTTCAAGCATGGAAAATATGATAAAGGTATGTATTTTCTCTATCTAAAACACCAGTTGGAGAAAACCAAGATTCACCACTCTATGCTCAAACGCAACATTTGAAAATTTAGAGTGTTCCCTGAGCATGACACTTTTCAGTTCTACAATGTCAATGAATTAAATTTGGATTAATCTAATTGAGTTCCATCCTTTTGCAGATGGTGATATCTTGCATCATAGTTTACTGAGCAACAACAAAAAATCCTTTCCATTAGGAGGGTTGTGTAGCATAATATTACTTGTATGTCGTGTGGCTATAGGAAAATGAATCAAGTATAGGTCCAAATATTCTAACTGCATATTCTTTAAACTAGCCTTGCACTCCTCAAGAACATGTCCATGGTATGAATTCCATAACTATAAAATAAACCGTAATAAATGATATTGTTACAAAAGGGAGGGCTACAGTATGCCAAATGGAACTTAGTCCCTTTACTTAAATTATAGTCTGGAGTCTTTTAAAATAGACACAGAGAAAGAAAATTTAGTAGATAATTCAATGTACCTTGGTAGTGACAAAAATATCCTCTCTTTTCACCAAGACTTGCTGAAAGGCCTCCATGAGTGCTTGACCAACTTCTTTTTCATTCTTGTAATCAATTGGAAACATTAGACCATATCCGAATGAGTGTTCTAGTCACATAATTTCATTCCAGGACAACTTAAAAGTTAAAAACTTAATGCAATGCATTCTATTTCCACACATTACCATTCCATCCATTATAATTCATGATAAATTTTATAAGTGAGTCACTAACTTGGAAGCAAAATGCTAAACAAACAGGAAAATCTGTTGTTTGAAAATATTTTGGAAATAAGCAAAATGTTATCAAACTTGATAAATTCTAAATGAAATGATCACCATTTGGCATTGAAATTTGGATTGAATACTTACAAATGCAACAACCATGCATCAATTCCTCAACTGAGAGAATCCTAGTGTCATGAATGAGACAATGGTGCACATTAAATCCAAAGAACATTTCAAAGATTTGAGAGGAAATTAAGTGTATAATTTCCTCTTGGCATGGAATGATATTAGGGTAAACCACAGTTTCTGGGAAAGCATCTTATCTAAACCCTGATCATTGGATCTGTACAAAAACATAGGTATTCCTTCAATTGGAGGATACACTACCTATGGCAGTAGAAATGGGTCCTGCCCCATTTTCCTTCAATGCCAAATTACAAGCATCGTTTCACCTAGTAGTAACCAGACTGGATATTTGGGTAAATGGATTTTGAAGTGGTTTAGGTTAACATGTTTATTGGTTATTCACTTGTAGATCAGTCTTGTAAGATGGATTTTCTGTTCTTGGAATTTATCATTCTTCTGGTAATAAGTCTAAAATGCAGACATTGTATTAGACTTCTATTTCTTTACATAAGGAAGAAAATTGAAATGCAATTACCTGTCCAACTAAAGGATTAGTTGTATAATGAATAGTCAAAGCATCAGTAAGCCTTATCATTTTGTTATGATTAATAGAATATCCTTTTAAATATGGTGTGGCTGCATACCTGCACATGCTTCTATGATCCGACTTAAAGGAGTCTCTTAGGATCAAGTTCCTGAATGGATCTTAACGAGGATATCAATCAATGAGTATCTCATGATGGAGTTGATCACCTTCATATGGTCTATGAAATATCATATTGTCTCCTAACACTATAATATTCCAAATAGGCTTTAATTGTTGGGAATTCACCTTTTTAGGTTATCACTGCAACAATGTTTCATGTGGATGGTCACATAGCTAATATTGCATCAAATATGTTTGTTGGGTTTCGATGTCTTTTTAAATGTATTTATTACTATTATATTGGCACATAGCAACTTTATTAATGCCCCTTTTCTTATGATGTGATATTTAGTGGGGCAACTGGTTTTATTATTTGCTCAATTGAAGGACCAGCAATAGATTTTAGAATTCCTGTCAATCCCATTAAAGAGAAGAAGGTTGCAAGTAAGTCAAGGGGTCCTCTAAAGTACTATAAATTAGAGGTAATATTCCTAGTCTCTAGACTGTATCCTATTTATGATGAGTGTTTTTGAAAGTAATATAAAAGCTAGACTTAATTTATGGCATTGTCAAAGTATTATAGGTCCTAAGTTAATAGTATAATGCTAACTAGTGTAATTTTATATTTGTTAAAATTCTGAAGGTTTTAATGTAGAATTCCAATTGTTAGCCATATAATCTTAACTCAGGCTATGGTTGTTAGACTGTATCCTATTTGTGATGATTGATGAAGGATATGTATTTTGGAATTAATATGCATCCTTTCGATATAAAATACACATCTTAGATTTGTTTAAGGATGTTCCAGTCCCAAACAATTTGAGAAATTTTTGGATATATGTAAAATTAATGGGACATTGATTCAACTTGGAAAGACTTAGTGAATGATACTTAGCAAAATCCTTGCAAGTCCTTGAGCTCATATGACAAGGAATTGGAATCTCAAACACTTGTGAGGCTAATATTTTTATACATATTTATTAGATTCCTTTTTATATGAAATAAAAGGTGGAGTGATTATTTTAGTTAATACATAGACAGACGTAGGAAGCATTTGCAGATATCAAGGATATTTGAAGAGAAAGGTCATACATACTTTTGATGAAAAAATCTCCTTAGCTGTAACCTATCATTTTGGAAACAGACCCATGTTTTTCTCCAAACTATTGGCTTAATTATGCCCATGAAATATAAATGTTGTACAATTTTTGAAACCTCATTTGGATAGGCAAAATGTTAATTTTCCTTACACTTGACAAGTAAATATACTCTGAAAATTGAACCTAGTAACTCTGTAATATGATCATCTTGGCTTGTAGAGGCATGCAACTACATTTTCTTTTCATCCATTTGTTAGGAAGCCACTAGAGTCCCTCCTTGTACAATCATCATGACATTAGGAATGGAACAAATTGGTATGGATCATGCTTCAAGATTGGTGTTCTTTCTGTTGTGTTTACCACAAAAAAGGAAAGGATATGGACCTTCTTAGGAACCGAGGACTTGAGATTTGAGAGAAGTTGGGTGGGGCTAGGTTGGGAATGGATTCCATGCCATATTGGGGTTTTCCAAAAACTAGATATTTTATTAAGGTGTTTTTTAATTGACAACCACTTCAGATATTGTGACTTTCTACCTCTCAGATGAGGAGCTTGACCCTTTTTCCATAGTGCCATAGGGAAAACAAAGATCCTAGTGAAAATTCCTTCTTTTAGTTTGTTATAACATAGTGTGTGGTTGGTCCAGTGCATCCTTTTGTCACTTTCCCTCTTCATTATCATATTCAAGTTTTGTTGATACATTCTCTACCTTTGTTTCATGAAATATAGGAATGTTTGTTGGTTGTTGGCCCTTGTAGATTGGCTAGAAAGAAGACTGAATATTCCTCTTTTTAAGCCTTCAATCATGTAGAGAACAGAATTTGGGTTGTTGTCGTCCCTCAGATTTACCTCAAAGTGCAAGAAACGTTGATTTCTATGCCCATAAATGCTACAAAATTAATTGACACTAAAAATACAATGTGCAAACTCTTGTTATGTTCATGCAAGTCTATCATAACCATGTTAAAATGAATTGTTTAAAATGATATTGATTCTTGGATTAATCAAGACAATAGAAGGGTATGTGCAACTTTTGTACGTATTCCCAATTGTTCTAAAGCCACATTTTTTTTAGATAACCTAGTACAATGATGGTGGCATAGGTAGCCATGAATGGAGAGTCTTGGTAATAGTGCAATTCCTATTCTTATTATGAAAATCAAACAGTTGTTCTATGATTTGAAGCTTGGGCTATTTGGTGTTGTGATTTTCATTTATTTGATGATCAAATGATTGTTTTCAAATGAATGTTGTGTGAGGAAGAATACATTTTGACTATAGTAGTTTCTTTCACTTGAACAATAGAAAATATCTAGCCATATGTCGTGGTTAGGAAAGAATCGCTTCAAAGTCTTAGTTCTCCAAGAACCATCTAGCTTGCACAACGAAATTACAAATGGTCTAGGAACAATTTGATGGAAAGTTTTATGAAGACCATACATTTGTAATATGAAATATGGTGTTATACTTACTATCATTTTGTACAAAATTTGGTGGTCTATGGCAGAGAAATTTTCCAAAGTTTGATTGAATTTGATTGGTCCTATGTTGTAGCAAGGTATTTCTACACCAAACATTGATTCACTATGGAAGTAGTGTTGCATTGTATGTTAGCTGTAGGAAATCATGAACACTTATCTTACAAATCTTGTGAAATATTAGAGACATACACATAATCTTTTTCAAGAAACTCCAATTGAAGAACTATGATTGAATTCACTGTAGTTACTAACTAGAACCCATAATTTTAAGATTAAGAAGTGTCGACATATTCGTGGTAGAGAAACCATGGTCATGTCATATTTTTGAACAAATGCATGGGTTGGTATAATATTTGAATGATTGTCTTCTTGGTTCTTCTTTTGTAAGAAATTTGTACTTGAAGGAATTGTGTATGGTGTTACTTAACATTGAGCCACACCTATAACATCATTTAAAAAACAATTAACAGCTTCATTGATATAGTGACACTCATTTGTGAAACTCTCCTACAGGCTTGCTATACTAGCGACATAATTTTTGTCGCTAGTATAGCAAGCCCGTCGGTGATTTGCACAAATGGGAGTTGCTATAACGATCACACCTTGTCACTACAGTGAAGGCACCTCGTTGCTATAGCGATGACATGTAATCACTATAGTGACAACCAAGTGTTGCTATAGCGACAATGGATGTGTTGCTATAGTGACGGGAAAGTGTATCTATAGTGACACATTTTCATTTTTTAAACAAACCACGTTTCATGTCTTTTGTGTCGCTATAGAGACAAACTATGGAAAGTGATGCTAGAGGGACGAAAGTTTTTCCACGAAAAAAAGGGGTCATGTTCATCGCTATAGCAATGCAACAGTGTTGCAATAACAATGATTTTCTATGGGAAAAATGTGCACATGTACTAGTGAGTCCACAAGTGTTCAATACCACAACAGTACATTTCATCATCACCATATAAGGAAGCTCCATACCACAATAGTGAGTTTTATAACAAGATCTTTCCACACCCTATCCTTCTTTTCGAATCAACGACAGTCACAATTTCCTAATCAGTTAATATGCACTCCACACAAACATGAAGAAATTAAAAAACACTTCCACTAAATTTTTTTAAGATATGAAACAGTAAACATCTAATGGACTATCAAGATTTAAACCTAAAAATTTATCCGATTTCTCAACTTTGTTGTCAACTAATGACCTATTACCATCAACATTGTTATTCCCTTGATATGCAATGTCATTTGAATATACAAACCCAGTGTCCCTTACCGTCATAACATCATGTAGAGAGATGAACTAGACAAGTTAGCATCATTTCCACATGTTGTAAGAGATGCACCTGAGGTAAATTCTGAACTAGTAGGCTCAAAATTTGATTTTGTCAACGTGGCCTTATTTGTAATTTTCGTTGTAGGAAAAGAAGATTTTGTATTTAATGGAAATTCATGCTCAAATTCATTTTTTTTCAAGATAAAGTTGTAATATCTAAAAAATAATTTTTTGCCAATTCTTATACAGAACGAGACTGAAAAGGGGATACCTTTTCTTTTAGTAATCATACATTATGACCTTATAGAGATGTATGTCCCTGATAAAGCAATACATTCTTCATTCTTGTACAATTTCTATGTAGTATGTATAGGAAGAAGAAGTCATCTTCATAAAGATTCATTCTAGTTCTTCATATAAGATTCCAATGAATTTATTCAATCTCAAACCTTTTTTGGTTTTCCATTTCATGAAATATGAATAAATTTAGTCATTGTATTCCACCCTCACTATAGTAAAATTATAGTTTTTTAGACTTAAGAAAAGCATAGTTTAAAACAAAGTTAAGAATGTAAAGATACTTACATCCCCCTCCATTGAAACATCCATAGGTACTGACAGATCTTGATCACCGCGAACAGGCCCTGATTCTGGTCTCCTTCCTTCTTTTATTGCTTTCCTTATCTATGGATCCTTCTAGACAACATATAGATACTTATGCTCAATCTTGTTATTTGGTCATCAAGAAAATAAAAACCCTTTTCAAATATGATTAAAAAAACATAGTGTATGTTTCAAATCATTCAAAACTCAAATAGTAGGACTAGATGTAAAGGAAATAAACTAAAAAGGTAAGAAATGACTCAAAGAAACAATTGAAGTTTAACTAATGAAGAATTGAGAAAAACCATTAAAGGGAAACAAAAGAAGGAATAGTGACAGCTACTATCCCAAGATAGTGATGCAAACAAAAGGAGCATGGTAGAGAAACTACACATTATGATAAAATTAAAATATTAAGGCATTCAGTAATCACAAGGAAAGGAATAGTTAAGAAAGGAAGAATCACTTTAGGCTATTGTTCACAAAAATGGTGGAAAATATCAAAAAATATGCTTGCTGCATAAACCATATTGGAATTATTCCTAGGATACAAACATGAATGTTATCAAATATTTAAAATCCGTATCTTTAAATTCAAAATACTATAAATTATCCCTTATCATTGATATCACCTATACACATCAAAGTCATAATTTATCTAAAGAAAGTATCTATTTCATATAAAATGTTGGCAACGAGCCTCAGGAAATGAATCATAACATCATTGACTATATTTCAAAATAGTCATATACACAAGTAATCCATGTTCAAATGGTCATACAATTCTACTCGTCTTGCTCTATTTTGTTTGTCATATTTTGCAAAAACATTTGAAGCAAGCATTCCACATAAATTCTATCGTCAGGACTCAACGCCAAAGTCTTCGTGTCCCTGCATAATACAATCACAAATCATCATAAGAACACAAACATGCATTTTTAAAAATAATAATTAGAAAGACCCCTAAATCGCTCGAACAAAATGTATCTTCAAATTGCTCTAAATTTTAGATATGGGTCCCTTTTTAGAACTTAATTTGTATTTGGTACATATTAAATAGGATATAACTATGGAAGAAAGGAATGCTAATGTTGGATTATGAACTTAGGAATGTTGGAGCGAGGATTGTTTATAAAGCAGTCTTGCAACATGGAGCAACAGAAGTGACATTGGCAATGTCTTGGTACAGTTGGCTCTGATGGAGTCATAAGTTCTTGTCATTCATTTGAATCTAGATGCAGGTATGAAATTTTTTCTAAAGAAAGGTATCTTCAAATGTTAAGCATGGGTTACCTATGGATAGCCATAGATTGGAAATCATATGCAATAAATTCTGATGTACTTGATTCTGACAACATGAGGTCACTCCAAGGAATCATGGGTTTCCGCCTACATACCCGCTTTCTGATCAACTAAAGGATTTTAAATTAAGGTGGAAATATTACTTTTGGGAGATATCCTCCGCTATTTAACACAAGCTGACAAAAATTGAGCTAGCACAACTAGAACTCAATGTAGTTCCTATGCTGCATTCAAAGAGACAAGTCAAGTAAATGAAGTCAACTACCATAATAAAACAACAAATTAGTAGATAAAGTGGAATGCACATCTATTCAAGCTAATGAGGGTTAGGGTAGATGTCGTACTCTATGGAACTTAGACACACATCAAAAATAAATTTTCTTTAGATGGTTGAGTATGCATACTAGGATTCTTACTTGAGATTTCTTTAATAAGCAAGGAAAAGCAAGCTCGGGCATATGTCTACTTTGAAGGATGCAGGTTGAAAATGTTAACCACCTATTTTTTCACTATTATTTTGCCAAAAGTGTCTGGAATGTAGCATATATCCTATATCAGAGACCTAAATGGATAGGTGACACACTTACTGAAGCATGGGACAACTAGATGGGAAGTGCTACAACACTAGCACATCGTGGTATCCCATTAAACATAATGTGGGAAATATGGAAAGCTATAAATGAGGAAATTTTTAATGACAAAACTCCATCGATTTAAGCAACCTTCCATAAGAAAAAATAATCATTGAAAAATCCAATCAACAATAATCCAAGGAAAGGTAGAAATCATGGTCCCCCTTGTCTGAACCCAAACCATCCCTACAGTTTTTGTGATGGAGAATCTAGTGGTAATTTGGGTTTGAGTGGTTAAAGAGGTTTTATACTTAATGGAGATACAAGATATACATTTCAACAGGGTCAAGGGTTCAACACAAACAATTTTGTTGAGTTAAGGAGTATATAAATCACCCTATATTTGGCACAGATATACTTGATCCACAATTTGTCAATCTTCTCAAACTCAAAACTTATAATATCTTGGGAAAATTCAACAAAAATATGTTCAAACATCTATCTACAACCATAGTTGGAAAAGATCAAGGATCTACAACATATAGTACAAAATGCAAGCTTCACACATACCTATAGAGAATACAATCTATTGGGAGATTCACTTGCAAAGGAAACCTACTTGAGGGACACGTGACATGTAAGTATACTCATAAAGGATCCTTATGGGAAACAAAGATCCATAGAAACACAGATGATATGGTCATATGCAAATGCAAGAACAATAGTTGTCTACAACCTTGTAGTATTATTTTTTTGAGGTTTGAGTTTATCTCCCTACATATAGTCATTTTTGTATTTTAGTACAAAACAATATATGTGAAGGTTTTGACTGAGGTTGAGTTCTACTCCCTTTATTCTATGTATATCATAAAATACGTGTTTAGTTTAATTCCATGTATACTTCTATTTTTCTAAAGTAGTGGATTGAGAATAAATCAGTTATGCTCAGCTGAGACTTTTTGAAGGTTCAAAAGGAATGTTGTGATGGAACAGATACATATCCATATCCATATTGAAATATTTGATTTTAACAGAAATGCACACCTTCACTACCCCAAAAAAATTAATTGAAGGTGTTGAGGCCAAGGGTAACAAAAGAATCGGTGAGAAGTTGACATTACCTGACATCGCTAATACTTTGACAAGCTTACTCAAGTGGTGCAATAGAGTAACAAGACTAAGAAATCACAACCTAGATCACCATGGGATTATGGTTCACGAATAAGATATAAGTTGAAATAAACCCTCCACCAAGGTTCTATTCTCATCAAGGTATTCCCACCAATTTGGCATGTTATATAAAGGAATCAAGCCAAGTTCAAGTCCACGGGAAATTTTTGTAGGATAGATTTGCCTCAAACATAAACAAAAACATCTGTGTCATGCAGTGCTACCCCTTAGGCACCATTTCAAGAAGAAAATTCCAACAAAAACAAATACAACTAAGATGTTGTGAATACAAAATCAGGTGTATAAATCTTGGGATGGATCTTGCAACTCAAACCTACAATGGGATATGACAATAGACATTAGTTTATCATATTGTTACTGGAGTTGCAACAGAGTTGCAACCTTCAGCCTTTTGTGAATGCTGCTAAGGTAGTGTTCAAAATAAGGAAAATTTTGAGTAGTCAATTTCTAGGTCAAAAAGCAGTGTTGGGATGCTAGTTTCTTGAAATATTATAGAATGGCTATAGATTACACTATTTCCTCTATTTATTTTAGATAAATCAATGCTTAAAAAAAAAATTATGAAATAAAAATGCACACCATAGTTGTTTGCATTATGGAAACAAACTGTAGACCAGATCCATGAAAAAAAATGACAAGGATTCATTATGCACTAAAGTATTTCATTCTTAACAAATTAGTTTGACCTCAAATTGCTAAAATAAACACCTCCAATAACTATTTAGGAAAAAAACCTTCAATCTCCAACCCATTCTTCAAGAGAAAATCATAAAAATATTTCCATGCTTCATACCAATATGTAATGAAAGAAACTCAAATTCTTAAGAAATGTAGTGGGAAGACATCTATCACACAAGCATAAGAAAAATTATAAGACAAAAAATGAGATAAGACCCCAAATACCGATTCATAAAACATGAAATCAATAGTAAAAATTGCTACCAATCTTATTGAATCATTATCTTTGGGAAAAGTAGAACCAATATAATGTTCCTTCTATAAGTAATTAATACAACTACATGTTTAAGAGAACGCACATACCTTGTATATGATGAATGGGGCTAACCATGATTTACATTCATCTCCACTCTATTTATGCAACTGCTAATACTTGAATGATAAAATAGAAAAAAAAATAGAATATGTGCAAAATAAAATTATACCTAATTTCATAGAATAGAAAAGAAAAAATACTAGCATACTCAATACAGATTGAACCATTTGAACTTCCACTCATGCAATAATTCAACCAAATGCACTAGATCAACAAACCCAAGTGCCCTCTAATTGCATGGACCAAAATTGTGGAATCCAAGGACCAATACCCTCTCCTTAGATTGCATGCACCATAACGAGTCCAAAGATATATGAGTCTTAAATAATCTCCATGGATTATCTCAAAAGATATACCACTCCAAAGAACTACTCCAATTTCCTCAACCACAACTTTTATGAGGCTCATCAATTAATCTTCCAGACCGAAATTGTCCTTTTTTTTCTCTTTGACATCCATCTTAGTCTTAGCTTGAGCTTGGGTTTCCCATAGAATATGGCCAAGCTTGCAGTGTTGTTATATTCTTCACTTAATATCTGCAACTATCCTAGCTTCCTCATGCTTGTGACTGTCAAACCAATTTTTTCCATAGCTTTTCCATGATTTTCCTAATCATTTACCCCATATTCAACTTAAAGGCCATTTTCCCTTCCAATAACAAAAATATCTTCTCCAAACTGGTCAGTGACCCAGGAATTTCCTGCGTGTAGAGAGTAGCTATCAAGTGAATGTTGTGTCTCCCTAAGGAACGCTTAGGATCATTCCATGTGGATGACTTCCGCTGCTCTTGGACAGACAACTTATCAATCCTGACCATATCCTTAGACCATGAAGTCCCGTCCAACCCCATCTCCTTAGCTCTATTATAATGAGACAAGAACCTCTTGCCTTATACAAATCCTCAACATAACATCTGCACAATTTCCACTTTCTCTTCCCATCCTCCTAATTTCCCATGACTTCAAAATTTGAATCAGCGTTGTAAGCAATGGTATTGAAAGGCTCAACTCTACTTTAGGCACAAAAACAACTAACAATTTACATAAGATGGATAAAGCTCTCCCATTTGTCCAGATCAATATCGGGTTGGTTGAATTAATTTACTTGGGTGACATATAATTTTACGTGATGGACCATTAATGGCTACTGCCACGTTCCTGAATTATAAATATTTTCAAATCTTTCCCTAAACTTTTAAATCCAATTTCTCTAGGTATTCCAAGCCTAAACTTGCCACCATAATCTTCCCAATTAAGAATATATGATGCGTAGGAGGTTTGTCTCCCAAGGCGAAATTTCTCTCGAAGCTCTAAAATTTCTCATTCTCTACTAATTTCATTAATTTTATTTCCGAATTCCTACCTTCTTTTACGTCTAATTTTGAAAGTACTAGGTCATCACATTGGAAATTCAGTCAGCTAATTTGTTGGTTTCCCTCCTGAGATGACAAAGATCAACCTCTAGCCTTTTACCAAGACCTCCTTAATCCATCTGCAGTTGAATCAAATATTCCAACATTGTGAATTAAGGCCTTTCATGAGATGGATTATGTTGATGCTCAACATCGATATTCTTCCGAGAGGCTGGGGCATGACGCCAAAGGAAAACCTACTGATATTTTTGCAAAATCATTTCATATATATTGTCATGTCAATATTTTCATGTCATCGTGTTCAAGACTCAGCGCCGATCATCTCCATATTTTTTTTCCCAAATTCTGAGTCCATTTGACCCTCTCCGCAGTCACTCAAAGTTTCAACAAATATGTTCATTCCCGCTTTGTTAGCTAAGAATTTCAAATTTCTCATCACATGATAAATTCCTTGGTCGAATCCATTATTGGTTTTGCTATTATGTCAAGCGTCTAAATGTAAAAATAAACTCCCTTGATACTCTCCATGAAAAAATACACTGTCCACGTATTATCTTAATAAATCCTCATTCCCTTATCATTATTTAATTTTTATTTTTCATTGTCCCTATCGTTTAAAAGGGTTCCCCTTATTCCAACATTTTTCTTATCCACACTTAAAATCTCCCCTTCTCCCTTTATTATTGTTAAAAAACTTTTAAATTAAAATCCATTTTCTAACCTTGTGCCTTTACTATCCGTTTCCCATGTTTTCGCTATCCTAAGTCCTAAAGTCCATTCCCAATTCAAATCATACCATTCCTTTTATAATACCTTTTAATCCCTTCAAAGTGCACTAAAAGAGAAAACAAGAGTATTAATATGCATTTGTACCTACTATGAGAAGAATGCCAAAAAGGTCTTAAAGCACGTTGATATAGAAGTGGTGTATTTTTATACATTGGATGAAATGTAAAAAGGCTTTTAAATGCCACGTATATAAGTGCATCTGTTGGCATGTTTAAAATAATACTAGGAGCCGACGTGGAAGACATCATAGCATGCCCTTTTAAAATAGTAACAAGTGGTAGATTCATTTTCTTGGAAGGTTATAACGAAGAGATTATTGGTTATAAAGGATCCCGACGAATGAGATAAGCAGATGTACAAGCAACCAATGAGATAAACAACCACGCAGCAGGATTCATGGGCAGCCAAGAGGGCACATAGGGCCGTTACACCATGAAATTGCAGGCCCGTAATGACAGGCAAATAATCTCCCAACGCAGAATGGACATAACGCCCAACGAGAGAGGGAAAGAGGAGACCATGACAAATAAGGGAACTAAGATAAGGTAATTTTACTAAGGTTACAGATACTAATAAACGGTCACCTATGAAGGTAGCAACAACATAAAACCAACAAATGAAACCAGCAGCTAGAGAGAGTTCAATGATAATTTAAAAAAAAAACTCCTACTAGTATACCCAACGCATCTGTCCGGTCGTTACATAAACTTCACTCAGCACTAGCAGTGGACATGCCAAACAGAAACGTGGTAAACAAAAAACCTAACCCTAATCACTAGTAGCTTGCACAAAGAACATACACAGTCGACCTCAGAGGAAAAATCAGAAAAAAGAGGGAGCACTGTGCCAAACACCTAATTAGTATATAAATTGCAAATGCTTTGTCACAATATTAGTATACAAAATTTCGGTTGTTTTGTCCCATAACATATTAATATAATTTGCATGTGATTTTAAACAATGAAATTTCTCTCTAGGACAGTTATACAAAACAAGGAAGAGGCATATCTATATATATACAATATGATGCCCCATTAATACGATATGGTTCCTTATTTCTTAGATGCCTGCTCCATTGCTGGTTCTTTGTTTGGATCTTGTAGGAAGGTTTTTAGTTTAAGAACTGAATCAAGATAAATTGTTGCTACTATTATGTGTATGCTTATGTTTCCTATACCTTAACCCCTGTTGTTCAACTTAACCTTTATTGGTTCAACTACTGCTTTGACAAGGTCAAAAGAATAACCCTATGCATTCACCATTGCTTTTGGATAAATAACTGGATTTGGATCTTATACTTTATCTATATGTGCTTCTCGAAGTGGATATGCCTAAGCGAGTGATGGAACCTCTCCCACTGCTATTGGAAAGTTACTTGTTCGTTCTATATATTTTTACATGCTCTTAGACGATTTAAAACTCATATTTACCCAGTCAAATGATATTTGTAGCATTCCGGTAAAATAACTGAAAAGTGAGAAGAATACAAACTAATACCTTATAAATCTCTTTTTAAATTGTAACAAACATCATTAAATGTGCAACAAAATAAACTTTCATGCTTTCCTAGAACTAAATGCACACCCTGCTTATTTTTAATTTGTGTTCTTGTGTTTATCCTTTTTTAGTCAATGCGAGTCAACTTGATTGAACAAGCACAATAAGGCAAGGACTTGTTGCTTAGGAACCCTCCTCCTTGTTTACATATAAACTCTGTATTATTTTAAAATTGCATATACAAGTTATTAAGATTTAGAGAATCCCCTTTAACAATAGTATTTAAGAACATTGAATCATTTATATAACAAAAAATAAAATTTATTACCAAAAAAGTATGACTTAGTAAAAAATTATATTGGGAAACCATGGAAAAAATTTAGATAAGAGACTTGTAGATGATTACAAAAATAAAATAAAATCATCCATTACTTAGCTTATTTATAATAAAACATTTTAATTTCTTTTAATAAACTATGATATTTAATTACACTTAAATTATGATTATGTTTATAATTTTTCCATGCTCAAAGTAATTATAAAAGTCTTCAAATTAATTTAGAGTTTTATTTAAATTAAGATTTTACTCATAATTTTATTATGTTGTATGAAAATATAAAAACAAATCTGAATATAAAAAACTAAAATCACATTCTATTTATTAAATTTTTCTTTAAACAAATTTTAATTAAAACTATTAAAATAGATCATTTTATCAACTACTTACATCATATTTACATACATATAATAACATTGTGTATCAATTTTTATGGTGAGGCAAAATTATAATTATAATTTTATATGTTTTATTGTATTGTATAATTTTTAATATATGTATTAAAACTACATTATATTAAATTATATATTATTGTAAAATAATAAAAAAAATTATAATTATAATATATATTAAAGCGTCGTAAATAAACATAAACAAGTGGAATAAGCAACAAAGTTGCTTAGTACCTGCCTCCTAAGAAGAGATTGAAAATATATAGCAATAGGATAATTTTTCTATAAAAATATATGATAAAACAAATATAATTACAATTTGAAAGAAATTAAAACAAAAATGAATTAAAAAATGTCCATTTAAATACGATATAGGTTATTGCAATGTAGCATAAAACAAGCATATTCAAGCTTCCTTACATACTTCTAGTAATATTCTTGACTTATGTTATAAAAATATGCAAGTTTCTTTATAGACTAGCATAAATAGGAAATGAGAAATAATAGCTTATAAGACTATAAATTAATATCATTGTTGTGAGAATAGTTTATTTATATTTTATTATAAATTTATAGTGAGATCTTGTTCTAATTAGCTAATGAAAAATGTTTCTCTAATTTTTTAAATAATTTTCTAAAAAATAATAGTTTTAAAATCAATAATGTTTTCTCTAATTTTCTAAAAATTAATATTTATTAAATCTTAAAAATTAATATTTGTAAAAGTTTTATAAAATGTTTTAAAAAAATAATATTTATAAAAAATTAAAAATAATAATAATATTTGTAAAAGTTTTCTCAATTTTTATTTTGTCATTTTTTAATAATTTTTTATCCATACAATTATGTGAGATCAATTGAGAAGCATGTTGTGATCGTTGAAATTTTTTGTTCATAGTTTATTCAATTTAGATTGTTTAAACGTATATCAAGTCCCCTATAAATCTACACGATTTCTCGTCAATGAAGCACCGGAGCTCAAGCCTTAATTTGTTGGCAATATTATCCAACTGTATTTATAGGCTTCAGATCAGACGGGGTATGGTATGCCGAATATGAAGGCCTCCTATGCATTCGTTTTCTTGATTGTTGCTGTAGCGTTACGGTTGCCCAGTTCAGGCGCATTTACTAAGTCTGATGATGAAGAGGAGATGAAAGTTAAAAGCCAGACTGCAAGACAGACATACATAGTTTATATGGATAAATCCATGAAGCCCGACCATTTCATTCTCTGCCAACATTGGTACTCTTCATTGATAGATCAGGTTTCAGGATCCAATTCGGATCCCACTGCAATGCTATATACTTATGGTATAGTAATGCATGGCTTTGCAGCCAAGCTGACCACCACGGAGGATCAAGCCATGGATAATATGGATCGAAGCTTGGCTATATATCGAGACACCCTCAATCAACTCCACACCACTCGAACCCCGAAATTTCTGGGGTTGAGTTCCAATAATGGGCAATGGCCACTCTCACATTTCAGTGATGATATTATCGTGGGTCTCATGGATACAGGAATATGGCCGGAGAGCAAGAGCTTCAGCGATGAAGGACTTACACCGGTGCCGACGAGATGGAAGGGAGAATGTGAGGTGGGTGACGAGTTCAATGCTTCCCATTGCAACAAGAAAATCATTGGAGCCCGCTATTTTCTCAAAGGATTTGAAGCCCTGCAAGGTGGTCCTCTCAACAAAAGTGAGGATTATAGATCTCCTAGAGATGCAGATGGTCATGGTACTTATACTTCATCCACTGCCGCCGGGTCGGAAGTGCCTGGTTCGAGCCTTCTTGGCTTTTCCGCAGGGACGGCTAGAGGCATCTCTACGAAAGCTATATTGGCTCAATATAAATCCTGCTGGTCAGGGGGTCATTGCACTATCTCCGATATTCTTGCTGCAATGGATGCGACTGTCTCAGATGGGGTAGACTTGTTATCCCTATCACTCGGCTTACCTGGTCTTCTCCCTTACTATTCAGATCCAATAGCGATTGGAGCTCTCGGAGCCATCCAAAAGGGTGTTTTTGTGTCGTGCTCGGCGGGTAATAGCAGGCCAACTCCTTCAGCAATTTCCAACATGGCGCCATGGATAACCACCGTAGGCACCAGCACAATCGACCGAGAGTTTCCTGCTCCCGTGGTGCTTGGGAACGGCAATGGGATATAATTTTTATCTTTTTAATTTTATTATTATGATGTCATTGTTGCCACATGTCAACTCAAATCCAGATACCAAATTCCAAATTTTACATCATCTTCTATCCACCAATAAGTTGTTTACAAAGTATTTTTTTAACAAAATTAAAAAAAAATATTTTACAAATCCCTAAGTTATACTTTACAAAACATATTTTAATTTTTTTGATAGAGAGCAACTAATACAAAGTCAAAAGAGTTTGACTTGCAATCGATTACAATATACCTGCTGAGGCAGGTATAATAACATGTATAAAGTATATATATTAAAAAAAAAACTACAAGTCATTTCCATTCTGTGGATTTTGTTGTAGTATTTCCCCAATGTAGCATAGAACCTTTTTTTAGTAGTTGATAAAATAACAAAAAAATATCCATTTTCTTCCCTTCAAGGAATCTTATGACATTATGGAAGGGTGAGGATATGTATAAGTGGTATTATTCACTTTTATGGGTTTCTTACATCCAAGTTTTCCTTTTACAAGATTGCAATCATCGTTAAGGACTCAATTAAACTTAAGCATAACCAAAAACCCCAAAAATAGATGGGAAGACAAAGAGATAATTAGCTTGGAAAAAGAAAAGAAAAATCCATTGGGAAAAGGAATTTACATTTGGGGGACTTCATTTGTACGAACAACTATTAGAACTCAATCAAAATACCACCTCATTATGATTTGTATGGAATTCCATGTAAGACATTCTTAAGCAGGGATAAGTTATAAGACTAAGTGGTGTAGGGTTAGACCAACCACAACTAATCCAACCAACACCTCCAGGATCTAGTCACTCCTACACTTAGCGGAACTGCCAAATTTAGTCATCAACCAAATTCTGCACTAAAATTGCCTCCCCGCAATTTGGTTTCCGTAACTCTGTTTCCGCAACAGATTTTCCCCATATGGGTTGCAGGATGCCGATATCCATTTTCAAAGTGTCCTCCCTGCAACTTTCTTTTCGTAACAGCTTTTCCGCAAGTGGGTTGCGGGATGCAGGATGCCGACCAACTTTCCAAAGTTGCTCCCCTGCAACTTCCTTTCCGCAATCTTCCTCCCGCAATATTTCTCGATCATCTGATCAATGCGGCCTTCACCACGGTCGTCGATCTCCTTCTTGATGCGGATCTCACATATCTTTTTGGATCCGTTATCCCCCTCACAAATTCCATTGTAAATATTTCCTGGATCGTCATATCTTCATCTGCGGACTCAATTTCCACCATTCATTCTCTGCAAAAAACTGGTCAGGGAAGAAAATATGCACGTTGCATCGATTGATCATGGAGTTTATCAATCCAACTTGCAAACTCTAAGGTTCATTAGCCTAACACCTCTATGCATACATTTACGAAATATTCCAGTCATTCAAGAAACAATTTCATGCGTGAATCAACGATTTTATAGAAATGCATAGATGTTCAGAAAACCATTGAAGTCAACTCTTCACGAATACACAGTTTGAATCTATAAATGCATATAGGCTAACAACACTGCAAACACACAGCTAGCCCTTCTATTAAGAAAACACGGAGTTTGAATCTCTTCTTCAGTTTTCTGAAAACATTTACAAGCGGAACCAAACGCAGGTATATCCGTCTCTCTACAAATTCAGAATCCTAATACTGAAGAGCAGAACCCTTCTCCCTTCCCTAAGCTGCCTATTTAACCTAAACTATGACCTCCTACAACTTGAGTGGTCCTGCAACTGAAAAAAAAATAAAAAAGTAGAGTGAAATGGAAATATCCCTATCTCAACAAACAAACAGTGGCATGATCTCCACGTAAGGAGTCATGATCCGCCATTATGCCTATCAGTGCTAACAAACTATGACTCAGCAAAACAACCCAAAATCTACCACAACATGTGACCAACTCATCACATTGTTAGCAGGCCACGATGCTCCTGCATCAGACTCCCCAGGTTGAAACTCTTCATGGCTCCTTTCCATGATCCCCCTTCCTGCGATTTTTCTGTAGGATTACAGCAGAGACCTAAGATACAAAACCTGGGAATTGTTCTCATTTTAGCATCCCCTTCAACCATGTTTTCCAGCACTATGTTGGTAATAGGTCCTTTGGTCTCAACATATGTTCAGACTTCATTAAATAATCAGAATCCCCTTTTCTCTTACCTGCAAACAAATTGTCAACAAGTTCACCTTCATCTGTATATATATAATTCAGCCTCTGTGTTACAATAGTAAACATAAAACTCATTATCATAATGATGCCTAATTTCCAAGGATTCTCTAATTGAATTTTTTGGCCTTCTTCCCTTCTTCTTGTTACTGTCACATCGCTATCTGTGGTAATTTCAGTAACCATACACTTCCCATTATTTTTTATAACTTCATACTGTGCTTCCTCCATCAATTCCATACTTGCATTGGACCTTTCTTGTTGATCTGTTTTGTCCTTCAGCTAGCCATTGCACACCATGTTAGTCAATTCAACCTCATTGTCATTTGCTTCAACTTTCCAATCAGTCACCATTTTCTTATCTGTCATCATCAACAACTCGTTATTAGCCTCCTCTTGCTTACCCTTGAGTGGATGAAGACTATGCTTCTTCCCATTCATTTCAAAGGAATAGACATTCCTCTTACTGTCATGCACTGCTTCCCTGTCAAACTACCAAGGGCTACCTAATAAAACCTGACAAGCATCCATCTCAATAATGTCACATCTTACCTCATCCTGATAGCTTCCAATATGAAACTTTACCTTGCATTGTTCTCTCACAAGAACTTGATGACCTTTCTGTAGCCATGCAACCCTGTAGGGTTCTAGATGTATTGCCTTCCTCAACTTTAGTTTTTCCACCATCTCTGTAGACACCAAATTATTAGTACTACCACTATCAACAATTAATTTACAGCATTTACCTTCAACCTTACAAATTGTCTTAAACATGCTCCTCCTTTGGACTGAATCATCAATTAATTTCCTCATCAACAAGGCTTCACCTTGTTTAGGGTAATTCTCTGCCACCTCTAATTCCTTTGGAGCTTCAGGTTCAACTTGCACCACTTATGCTCCTCTCTGTCTGGCAACATTTTCTAGACAGTCCCATGACATATGACCTAGCTGTCCAGATGTGTAACACCTCACGGGTCGACCTCTTCCTCGGCCTCTTCCTCTTGAAGCATTCCTTCCACCTCTGTTCTCATTTTGCTGGTCTGAACTGCTAGCTTCACCCTTTTTCTATTGTTCCCTTCCTCTAGAGCCTCTTACCTATTCTTTCTGACTCTACTTCCTCATCGGCTTCTCCTCATCCTTCAAAGCAACTTGATATGCTTCTTCAACAGATCTTAATGACAACAAAATTAGTTCATCTTGCATATCAAACCTTATACTTTTTACATACCTAACAACTTTCTCAGGTGTATCCTCTATATGACATGATCTAATATTCACCTTATAAAATTCCTTAGTAAACTCCCTAACTGCCATTAATTTATGTTTAAGATTTTGCAGTTGCCTAAACAAAACCAACTTATAATCTTGAGGAAGAAATTTACCTCTCAACTTAGCTGTCATTCTACTCTATCTATTGATCCTTTCTTTTTTCTTCAAGATTCTCTCCTCTTGCACACCATCCCACCACAAGGATGCATGCCCTCTTAACCTTGTGACAACAAATCTGACTTGCTTGTCCTCCTTCACTTCATCAAAATCGAAGTGTTTGTTCATATCATTGATCTAGTCATTCAGTTCTTCTGGATTCAAACTTCCACTATAGAATGGCACATCTTCTCTTGAACTAGAATTCACACCAAATATTGATTTCAGTATTTTTACCTTAGGAGTTTCATCAGTTGTCTCCTCCTCCTCTTCAGGTACCTCTTCATCACTTGTGTCTCCAGTGTGCTCATGATTTCGGCGATCCTCTAAGACTTCCATCCTTGCTCTTAGAGTTCTTATCTCCTCTCTCATGTCTGCATTGTCAACAAGACTTCCTCGCCTGCCCTGACCTCTCCCAACTCTGACCTCCATCTTCTGGCACAACATATCACTTCTGAACACAACCTTACTATAAGTGATATCTTTTTTCTAAATCTGCTAGTAGTACAGGAGTAAGCTCAATCTTTCTTTTTATTCAAGAAAACAAAATTCCAATCTCAATGACTCACAATCCATAATATTCATAAATAAATACTATTATTGTCCCGCTCTGATACCAAAATTGGTGCAGGGTCATACCAACCACAACCAATCCAACCAACACCTCCGGGATCTAGTGGCTCCTACACTTAGCCAGACTACCAAATTTATCCCTCATCCAAATTCTGTGCTAAAATTACCTCCTCACAATTTGGTTTCTGCAACAAGGTTTTTCACAACTTCGTTTCTGCAACAGAGTTTCTGCATGCGGGTTGCGAGATGCCGATATCCATTTTTAAAGTTTCCTCCCTGCAACTTTCTTTTCGCAAGCGGGTTGCAAGATGCGGGATGTGAGATGCAGGATGCCGACCAACTTTCCAAAGTTGCTCCCCCACAAATTCCTTTCCGTAATCTTCCTCCCGCAATATTTTTCGACCATCCAATCGATGTGGCCTTCACCACGACCATCGATCTCCTTCTTGATGAGGATTTCACAGATCTTTGTGGATCCATTATCACCCTAGCAAATTCCTTTGCGGATCTCTCCTGGACCATCATATATTCATCTGTTGACTCAATCTCCACCATTCATTCTCTACAAAAAACTGGTTAGGGAAGAAAATCTACGCGTGCGTCGATCAATCATGGAGTTGATCAATTCATCCTACAAACTCTAAGGTTCATTAGCCTAACACCTCTATGCATGCATTTACGAACTATTCCAGTCATTCAAGCAACAATTTCATGCATGAATCAACAATTTTACAGAAATGCATAGATGTTCAGAAAACCGCTGAAGTCGGCTCTTCACGAATACACAGTTCGAATCAGTAAATACATCTAGGCTAACAACACTGCAAACACACAGCTAGTCCTTCTATTAAGCAAACATGCAAAAACATAGTTCGGATCTCTTCTTCATTTTTCCAAAAACATTTACAGGCGGAATGAGACGCAGGTCTATCCGTCTCTCTGCAAATTCAGAATCCTAATACTGAAGAGTAGAACCCTTATCCCTTCCCTAAGCTACCTATTTAACCTAAACTATAACCTCCTATAACTCGAGTGGTCCTACAACTGAAAACAAACAAAAAAATAGAGCGTAATGGAAATATAACTATCTCAACAAACAAACGATGGCGTGATCTCCATGTAGGGAGTCATGATCTGCCATTATTCCTATCAGTGTTAACAAACTATGACTCAACAAAACAACACAATATATGCCACAACATGTGACCAACTCATCACATTGCTGGCAAGCCACGATGCTCCTGCATCACTAAGTCATCATAGGATAAAAATTTCTTCAGGAGATGGAACAATAGATAATTTAATGAGATATAGTGGTTATAGGAAAGATTGGATAGAAAGAAGAGTTATGATAATGCTCATAGGACTTACTGTAGTTATAGGAAACATTAGATATAAAGAAGAGTTATGATAATGCTCATAGGACTTACCGTAGTTATAACGTTGAATTTGGGATTTTAATTATATTATTCTTAACAAGAATATTATTTATTTTGGAAATGGGACAAAGTGGTCTCCTGAATCTATAGGTATATTTGAAACCCTTGAAAGAATCAAATCAATTGTGTATTTCCTTGCACCACCATCTCATTTTAATAAGACTTAGGATGTTTTCATGTATCTGTACTACGCCATTATATTGTTGAGGAGTCTCATATAATAAATTACAAGGAAATGGAGGTTTCATGCAAGGGAACAATTACGTGTATTGGATTGTAGGGTCTTACAACTTAAGCATTGCTTGGCGGAACAGGTTAATGTCCAATGGGACAAATATAGCCGAATATATTCTACCTGGGAGGACAAAGAAACCATGCATAGTGATTATCCCATGCTTTTTTTTATTGTAACTTGGGGTGAAGTTTCATGAACAGTGTGTATATAAACAAAAAAAATTAAGGCCTATTTTGTATTTATTTGAATTAACTTGTGGGGAAAACCATGTTTGTAGATTCATAGACCTACCTATATGTAGAAGGAAGGTTTTACTTTTATTGTTTATATTATCAATGATGTCATTTGCATGATCTATTTTTAATATGAAAATCTAAATAAATGGATAAGGTCCATAGATACCAAATTATGTTATGAACTAAATAAATAAATGGGGTGTCATGTACATGATGAATAAATTATCTTTCTTATATTGATTGACAATTGATAACTCAATAAATATTATGAGTGAATTTATGTTTTTATGAGACTTAACCCAAAAGTTATAGGGTATAAGTTATATAGTAAAGTACTTGTGGTATTAAAATTTCATTGATGTCATTGGCATTAGAAGGTAAAAGGTGTTAATTCAAGAATTAATTGTTAGCTAGATATGTTTCCTTGTTATGTGGGACATTATATAATTTTATAAGAAATAAGGTTTCCAAATTTGTTTATTTGATTACTATGTTTTGTGGAAATTGAACCAAGTGATAGATTAATTTTACTCACAACAATTAACAATTGATCATGCAAAATCACTCACAAAGAGACTGAAAATTGGAGCTGAACACTAAACTGTATTAAATCAGTGTACAATATCCAACCCTGTAATAACATAGGTTGCTGAATAAATAACATACATCAGGGATTCAACCCTTTAATTTTATTGTTTATATTATCAATGATGTCATTTGCATGATCTATTTTTAATATGAAAATATAAATAAATGGATAAGGTCCATAGATACCAAATTATGTTATGAACTAAATAAATAAATGGGGTGTCATGCACATGATGAATAAATTATCTTTCTTATATTGATTGACAATTGATAACTCAATAAATACTTGAAAATAGTAAAATATTATGAGTGAATTTATGTTTTTATGAGACTTAACCCAAAATTTATAGGGTATAAGTTATATAGTAAAGTACTTGTGGTATTAAAATTTCATTGATGCCATTGACATTAGAAGGTAAAAGGTTAAGAGATGAAGTGTTAATTCAAGAATTAATTGTTAGCTAGATATGTTTCCTTGTTATGTGGGACATTATATAATTTTATAAGAAATAAGGTTTCCAAATTTGTTCATTTGATTACTATGTTTTGTGGAAATTGAACCAGGTGATAGATTAATTTTACTCACAACAATTAACAATTGATCATGCAAAATCACTCACAAAGAGACTGAAAATTGGAGTTGAACACTAAACTGTATTAAATCAGTGTACAATATCCAACCCTGTAATAACATTGGTTGCTGAATAAATAACATACATCAGGGATTCGAATGCATGAGGAGCAATTCGAATCTAACATAAAGCAGGCTTACTAAAAATAAGCAAATCCCCCATAGGTGTAAAAATTTGATCCCAAATCTGTCATGGAGCTCACGAATTGGCAAAATGGCTTAGGAAAGCTAAAGAGTGGTGGAATGGCAGCTCATACATGCTTTTTCATGGAGAAAAGAGAGGAGGATGTGTAGGACAAAAAACTAGTCAACCTCACCTAGTCTATCTTTTCCTTTTGCCTTAAAACACTGAAAAAGCAGGGAATAAAGCAGAAAAAGCAGAAGGGTGCCTAGGAGGCCAGGAATAAATCAGATTTGATTCCTTAGTCTTTCCCATGTGCTACATGAGTCAAATAAGGCAAGTTTGACCACTATGGATAGGTAATAGACAACTTGCACAAGGTGGGACACATGAACTAGGCTAATAAGACAGAAATAATTAAATTAATGTCTAAATGGGTAAACTATGGGTTGATTATTCTAACACCCCCCCTTAAGCCTGACTTATGTGTAATATATCAGAAAATTATAGGGCCTAGCAACAAGGCTTAGTCACCCTTTACATACTGCATGTCCATTTAAACAAGGAAAGAGGCAAAACCAACTTGGGAAAATCCTCCCTTAAACATGGACTATAAAACAAAATTGTAGAATATTGTCTTCACTCATGCTTTCATAGCATGATCAACAATCCCCAACGGTGATTTGAGATTACTGAAGGTCTTCTCACAAAATTCTTTGGTGAAGATATCAGCTACTTGTTCTGAAGATGAACAGAAGAGTAGGTGAATGGTGCCATCATGCACAAGTTCTCTGATGTAGTGCATATGGATCTCAATGTGTCTGGTTCTCTGCTTCTGAACTGGATCTTTGCAGATTTGAATGGTACTCTGGTTATCACAGTAGATGGTATTTGAGTACTCTGGTTCGAATCCACACTCTCCAAGTAAACCCTACAACCATAAACATTGAGTTGCTGCATTAACAACTCCTCTGTACTCTGCTTCTGTAGATGAGAGTGCAATGGCACTTTGTTTCTTACTTGACCAGCTGATTGGCCCTTCTGGAAGCATGAACACATATCCTGAAGTGGACTTTCTATCTGTGCTATCACCTGCCCAATCACTGTCAGTAAATCCAATCAAATCAAGATCAGATTTTGCTTTATAGAAGATCCCATGTGTCCTTGTTCCCTGAAAAAAGTTAAGGATCCTTTTGGCTGCTTTCCAATGGATCTCTTGAGGCTGATCCATGAATATAGAATCCACACTTACTGCATAACAAATATCAGGTCTATTATGTGTCAGATACAACAAACATCCAATCAATTTCCTATACAGTGTATTGTTTACCATCGGTGAAGAATTAGCTTCTTCCAGCTTCACTCCTGAAAGGAAAGGAGTTTTGCTTTCTTTGCAATCCTTCATTTTGAATTTGTTCAGCAAGTCCAAGGCATATTTGGACTAGTGCACCTTGATTCCAGATTTGTTTTGAGCAATCTCAAGCCCCAAAAATTGACTTAAGAGCCCCAAATCTGTCATGGAGAAGGCTTGGTTCATCGCTCCTTTTAAGGAAGCAATCTCAACCTGTGAGCTTCCTGTAATGAGGAGGTCATCAACATATAACACAATGATCATTAATGAACCATTAAATAACTTCAATTAGACATTTGGATCTGATTTGCACCGAAAAAAATTCAGTGATAGCAAGAAGCTATCGATCTTGGCATACCAAGCCCTGGGGGCTTGCTTTAGCCCATACAATGAATTTCTCAACCTGCACACAAGAGAAGGGTTAGTAGAAAAACCTTGAGGCTGCTGCATATATATCTATTCAGTGAGATCTCCATTCAGGAAGGCACATTTTACATCCATGTGATGTACCTCCCATTGCCTTGAGGTTGCAATGGCTAAGGCTAGCCTGATGGAATCCATCTTTTCCACTGGGGCAAAAGTCTCATTGTAATCTATGCCATGAAACTGTGAGTAGCCCTTGGCTACCAATCTGGCCGTGTACTTCATTGGTGAACCATCAGCAGCAAATTTGGTCTTATAGACCCACTTACATTGTATTAGTTTTCTCCCTGGGGGAAGATCCACTAGCTCCCATGTGTTGCTCTTCTGGAGTGAGCTGAACTCCTCCTTCATGGTTGTTTGCCATATTGGATCTCCTGCTACTTCTTCATATGTTTGAGTATCAGACTCCACCATCAAATAGCATTTTTCAGCAAACATAGGATCCTTCATGCACAGACCACTCTCAAACTGAGATCTAGTCCTTCTTGGGTCATTGGGATCCCCATCTAGCTCACCTGCTGCATGTAGTGTCTTGGCTGCCCATTTTGGCCTTGTAGGGATGTTAGGGTCTGCAATAAACTCATCTCCATCAGACAAATCAGAATCAGCATGTTCAACAAACTCTTTACTTACTTCTTGAGGTTCAGGTGGTGAAGAGGCTTCACTAATTTCCACTGCTGCAAGGGGTTCTTCTTCAAACTGAACACACCTTTCAATGAAGGCTTTGTTTGGGATCAAATTTATCAAATTTTACCCTTTTGAATATTTAGAGTATCCAACAAAAAGACACTCTTGTCTTTGGGGCTGCAAAGCCTTCCTGTTCTCTGTCGGGATTCTAGCCCAAGCCTTTGAGCCAAAAATCCTGAAATGGGTCACATCTGGCTTGTGCCCACTCCATGCTTCGAAGGGAGTCATGCCATAAAGTTGTTTGTGAGGCACCCTATTCTGGATATAGGATGCACAGTTGATAGCTTCGGCCCAGTACTTTGGTGGCAAAGTTTTGGCCTCCATCATGCATGTTGCCATCTCCTTCAGTGATCTGTTCTTCCTCTCAGCAACACCATTTTCCTGTGGTGTGTAAGGGATAGAATGCTGCATCTGAATCCTTGCATCTGCACAATAATTAATAAACTCAGACTTAACATACTCACCACCATTTTCAGATCTGAGGGCCTTGAGTTTCCTTCCAGATTGTTTTTCAACCAAAGCCTTAAAGACTCTGAATAGGCCAAAAACTTCAGACTTGTGTTTCAGGAAGTGAACCCAGCAATACCTGGCCCCTCATGGACATATGAAGGAATGGGCCAGCAACATCACTATGGATCATCTTGAGGGGTGGAGAGGTTCTCTCATGACTAGCTCTCTCAAATTTGTGCTCTGGGTGTTTTCCTAGGATACAACCTTGGTAGACTCCTTTGGAAAATTTTATCTTGGGCAACCCTATGACCATCTCTTTTTCACTAAGATCAGAAATATATTTGTAGTTTAGGTGGCCAAATCTTTCATGCCACAGCTTGCTGGCTTCATTAGCATGAATGAGAAGAGCAAAGGGGTTTGAGTAAGGTAGGAAGTGTGAGAACATGTATACCTTTTGAGCATAATTTGCAACTCCTTTTGCAATGACTCTACCACTTGAGATCTCTATGATCTCAACTTCATCGGGGGAGAATATGACCTTCTTAGGAGACCCAGTGTGGGTCATCTGATACACTGACAGGAGGTTGGAGGCGAGACCAGGCACATACAGCACATTGCTGAACTG
>LPNX010972329.1:235998-248877 GCA_001517045.1 Pseudotsuga menziesii
ATTATTGCGTTTGGATATGATGTTTGGATTAATAAATATTATATCATAAATTTATGGATTTATTGTAATATTAATCATCTCTATATTTAAATTGTGTTTTAACAATTTATGGCATTGGATAATGCAATCGAATAAAAAACTTCATTTTATTATATGTCAATAAGAGGCCCTTTGTCATATAAATTATTGGGACAACATAAAGTCCACAATAATCAAAATATCAACATGTACAAAATTGTTATACTTATTGGTAGCTCGTCTTCTCTCAATTGGGACACTATTTCTAGTACATTATACAATAAAATGTCTTATTTTGACAAATAATTATTTCAAAATATACAACAACTTTCATTAACATCCCAAATATATGGATCATCATTCTTAGCTAGAACTGTTGCTAGTGCTCAAGGCACTTGCATGACTTGGGTTATTTGGCTGAGTGTTTCGTTCATTTCCTCGATTGTTTTCCTCTTCTTCATATTCCATCTACAAACATAAAAATAAAGTGTAATGAGCGTATGATCTACATTGTTGGGAATAATGAAAAATAAAATAGATAATATACATGAATGTAAATTGAAAATTGATGTACCATTGAAATAATTGATCTTGAATGATACATATTCTTTCAAAACTAAATATTATGCCTTCTTTCAACAATTCTTACATTGGATCCACTCCATACTTTGGTTCCTACAAGTTTTATATTGGTCTAATTTTTCTTATGCTGAGATTCTCTTCTATTGTTGTCAATACCTACATAACATTCAACATATGTGAATTATATTGCTAAAAACGTACTACCAAATATTCATAAGGACAATATTTCTCAAAATTCAAGAAAAAATATTTTCTATTCACTTGTTTCATCCCTCTACAACATTTCCATCAAGGTTTTACACTCTTATGCACTGGGATTGCAAACAAAATTATCGAGATTCCTCATTCTATGGATATTCATGAGATAAATAAACCAACACATATTAGTTGAAGTTACAAATAATTAAAACATATTAATTTAATACAAAAATTTCAAAGAACTTTCCTTCTTCATGACTTTGGATGTGCTCCAATCATGTTGACTTGTTATTGGAAATATGCGATGAATACAGACATAAATTGTTTCCCTAGTCTATATGGTATAGATCTAGAACAAAACAGAAACTAACATGAAAAACTTTAGGGTGAATCCGCGGACCTGGGTAACACTTTTTGGCAAGCGCATTTCGGCAAAAACAGAAAAATGCACCTCGGTCGAGGGCTTGTTAAACCCTCGACCGAGGTCTTAATATCTTGACCGAGGTTTTATCAAGCCCTCGACCGAGGTTTTGTTCAGCCCTCGACCGAGGTGCATTTTTCGGTCAAGGGCTTTACAAACCCTTGGTCGAGGTTTCGTTAAGACCTCGACCGAGGTATTTAAATACCTCGGTCGAGGTTCATACCTCGGTCGAGGGCTTAAGAAAATAGACTTAGCCCACATTCAAACAAATGAAAAATTTTCTGTGCCTTGCAGAGGTGTACACCCTGCCATTCCTAGCACATAACTGAGCGGAGTTGATACCGATAAATTCACCAACGAATCTTCTATCAATTGAGGTATCATACACGCATTTTGGCATTCATATGAAATTTATTTTTTATTACTTCTAAAACTTATACTTAGAAAACCACACTGCAACTTCGAAGCAGCTCAAAGAAAAATCCGCAGAGTTAAAAATACACAGCCAAAAAATTCTTAAAAATGCACACATCACATATCGATGTGTCCTCTTCAAAAGGGTATCTTTGGTTTTTCAATTTTTGAAAAAATAGAAAAAATTGCTTTACGTGGACAAATATGTGTTTAAAACGATGCTGAAATCGAATGTGGTCACTTTCAAAAAATAATAAATAATTGTATAATGCGAAAAAAATTAACAAAAAAATATGGACATCACACTGCATTTTATGTAGATCATGCTCATATATATATATTTTTTTAAATTATTAATGCAAGATTAAATTACTCTACGTGGACACGAGCCACTTATTAGCTTCTTCAAATTTTTAAGGTCACACAGTTCATTAAATGCAAAAATTCACACATTAAATGACATCGGAATATTTTTAAAAAAATATCACTATGAAGCCAACATAATATTCTACAATTTGTTTTTTTACTACAAGTCAAAATTCATATGGCATATATGCGTTTTGAGGGCTTCTATCTAGCACATGAGTAAAAAATCAGGTTTTCATCACCAAATTTGGCCAAAAAGTGTTACCCATCTTCATGGAATCACCCTTTACCTAGATCTAATAGGATTACTTGATTGGAATGAGACCTTACCTTTTTATAAAGTTTCTCCCTGTTATCTAGAAATATTTATCTCAGTTGATGTTGAAGAACCTACACAAATCAGATCCAACAAGAAACAAGGAAACATACATGATAATTTAATAGATCTATATCAATGATCAAGGACAAAAATAATAAACAATGAATTATAGAATGTTTATAGGAAAGGAAAAAATATTGTATTAATATAATGAAGGAAAGATTATAACCAAAGAGACTCGGTGTCATGCTTCTTCCTAGAATCCTTTAGCCTCAAACTTCAATCTCTTTCCCCCTAATTCTAGAAAGATTTCAACAACATATGGGTGTTTTCTTTATCCTCCCCAAACCATGAAGTTAAGCTTGTATTTATATGCCAAAAAGGTATCAAAGGGGTTTATTATTGCTTGGAGGATGTTGAGTGATCATTCCTAGGGATTAGGCACTCGACTACCACCTATTCTTGTTGGTTGGGATAAGCTTCCATGGGGGATTTCTTCTAGAAATATCTCAAAGCTTCTCTTTTTTCATTTTAATGAGTGTCGACGCACTTTGTACACTAGAAAGGGACATCAAGAAGAGGTTGCACTCCTTGTACAAAGACAAGGAGTGTCATTGATACTCTTTTTCCATTAGAAACCAACGTCATCCTAGTTTAATGCCTTCTATCAAAAGGCAGGATGCATCACTACTAGTTTACTTCTTGTAAGGAAATAAATTTTCTAAAGTACTTTGGCACATATACTTTAGAGATCAAGGAAAATACACATGAACATGACAAGTTTTTCATGTAATGGATTGCCCCCCAAAGTATGAAGCTAGAGAAATACGATAGGTGAAATACTTTGATAGATGTAGTTTGAAAGATGAGGCAAAAGACCGTCATTTGAATACTTTTTACAGTACCAGATACTCTGAGTTATGTATTATGACTGTCTCAAAACATGAATGGCGACTAATACATTCCATATCCATGTATAAATGTCTAGATCATGGCTACCAATATACAATATAGGTCCTTGAGGATTAAAACTCAAATTTGGACATAGATACAAGACACAGAATGTAGATCTATGTCATCATGACTCAAACTTGAGAATATCCACTAGACATACATTTTGGATCTATGCAATGAATCAATCACAAAATACTCTATCGCAGCCTAAGGAGAGGCAAATATTCAAGTGAATGCCTAAAGACCAAAGCTCTTCATCCAGATCTCAAATAATATGATTCTATCCATGTGAATATATTTTTTGACATCGAGCATGGTAGAAACCATTTGATTATCGGTCATTAATGTATACCGTTAACAAGTGTGAGGGAAAATTCCATTGATGTTAATGATTCCCAAGGTACCCTACTAAATTTATCTTAATGTGAATAATGAGTTGAAGTTGAAAAATCGATAGAATCCTTCAATTATAGGCTAATGATGGAATCCTACTATCAAAAGCGATAAAACCCTCCATTAAGGAATGCAAGCTTCAAGGTATTAATTGGTTTCTAAGACTAATTCTTGGATGATGTGCTAGTATTGACGAGAATAGACTCATTGGAGGAGGGACCATTAGAGGAAATTTCAACTCAAAATGGGCCTCCTAAAAAAAATAATAAAAGAATAGTTAAAATAATAAAAGAATATTTATTAATTTTGGTGGAAGAAAAGAAAAAAACTACCTTTTTGTTTGTATTTTCGACATATCTCCCCGTGTTTTTACTCAAATTTCGATCGAGAGAGCTCGTTGGATGCAGAATTATATTCCGCATCCAACGAGTACCCACTCGGCATACGTTTGATGGACCCTGCTACCCGAAAAACAAGAAATACCTGAAAAAACGTGATGATGACATCATCATCATGTTTTTTCAGGTATTTCTTATTTTTCAAGTAGCGGGGTCCGTCAAAAGTATGTCGAGTGGGTACTCGTTGGATGCAGAATCTAATTCCGCATCCAACGAGCTCTCCCGATCAAAATTTGAGTAAAAACACGAGGAGATATGTCAAAAATACAAACAAAAAAAGTAGTTTTTTTTATGATACCTATCCCCAAATTTATATTAAAAAAGTGTTTAAGACCTATACGGTATTTCAAATTTTAAGCAATTTCATTGGCTAACACATGATGAAATGGAATTTGAATTAAAGTTAAAAGGCCCATTTTTCCCCCATCATCGACACAAAAATGGAACAAAAGTGGTTTGAAGTGATCTTGATTATAAAGCAACCATGGGACTAAATCAGAGATGACCTACACTATTAACCCAAAAAATCCCTCACTTAGCTCTACATGGCCTACACCACCCAAGTACACCCATTCACGACCATCCATTAGACCCCCATACCCTAAAAAAGGCTTAAGGATGAAGAAAAGGGATTAAAAACCCCAAAAAGGAGCCTAAATAACTCTCCTAGTGGCTAAAGCCTCCAAAAAGGGGCTAAAACACCTCAAAGGAGCCTAAAACCATAAAAGGATCTAGAGTTAGGGCGAAAGGGGCTAAAAGCACAAAAAAGGGGCTAAATCCCAGACCAAGGGCTTAAAACCCTAAAACCCCAAAAAAGCTATAAAAGGAGGGTGGGGGGTCACTCTCAAAACACTTCTCCCTTGCATACTATTATGCTGCCCGTGGATGACTTGAGACCCTTTGTCTCTCAAGCCACACACACTCCCTCTCCTTCATCTCCATTGAGCCATAGCTCCCCCATCCAAGAGAGGTGCTTCTTCAAGCTAGGGCATGGTGGCCCAATTCCATCAAAGAGAAGGTATACCAATGTTGTTTCTTGCATTTGCTTTAGTATTTTGTAGTTTTTTCTAACCCATTTTTGTTTCCAGGTTTGTTTATAATATGTTTTTGCAGGTTTGTTTATAACGTGTTTTTGTAGGTTTATTTTTGCTTAATATTTGTTTGCAAGTAGCCAAGGAGAAGCCCTAACCTTGTTTATAGAGGGGCTCACGGCCATTTTTCTTTCTTGCTCTTTGCTTTCTGTCCATTCCATTTTGTTTCTGTATTTTCCACATGCAGGAACCTACCCTTTCGTCCTATAGACAGAAGGGAGCCATTCCTACCCTTGTAGCAAGGAGAAATCCCTACTACAGAACTGGTGACCATACCAGGTCGATCCCATAGGATCCTTGGTTTAGTTTTTTTTTTCAAATTTCAAGTTTTTAAGTTTATGCCCTAGTTTTAGAAATTTCTTGTCAAATCTAGCTTAGATCTAGTTTATTTCCAGTTTTTATTACTACCGAAGCCTCTGCAAGGCAAATCCGAGTCAGTTTGGCCATAGTACAGGTTACTGTTGGCTGGATCTAACTCAGGATCAGAAAATCCCCAAATCCAGGGCTGGTCACACCTATCGGGCTTGAACAGGGGATGAGGTCGCTCTTTTAGGCCTCACAGGCATGACTAGGTCACCCTTTTCCTCGTGAAAGGTGCAACTTCACTCAGACAAGAAGACTACTTCTGTCTGTGAAATCTGTGCGACCCCCTCGCCATTTCTGGAAAAATTTCACGACCCCCTCATTGAAATTGACCCGAAACGTGCGATCTATCAATGATTACTTAATTTTTAGTTTAATAGAGACTGTCAGTGCGGCCTAGCTTCCTCTATCCAACACAGTAGTTCAATTTCTGTTTCTGTTTCAGTTTATTGTAATAACAAACAAAGTGTAAATTCAAAATAAATTTTAATGGCTTAATCAATGAATGTAGCTTAACTAAAATTAACATAAAACTAACTATCTTGCTTACCCTTCCTCCTCCACCCAGTCATCACCCTTCGGGGTATTCTAGGATACGACGAAGGGCATAGCTTGTATAGTCCTAGGCCCTTCACTCAATATTGTTCTAAACCATTAAAAATGGATGACCTAGAAGGTAGAGGGGGTAGAGAAGGAGGGCTTCTCACGGTGCTAAGAATCCTTCTTGTTTACCAACCTTGCATCTAGGAGGCGACCTGTGGATCTATGGATGGGCCTAGTCCCATTGTGTTGAGAGCCCAACACCTTCTCTTGGTCTAAGAGGAATATAGGTGTAAGGTAGTCACCTAGTTAGGCTATCACATTCAAGGTTAAAATTGTATCTATTTACAAATTTCTAATTATTCACTGCTTGCACAACAATGATATGAACTCTACTACAATATGATGAATTCATAAACCATTTGCAGCCACTCGATACCATAAAGACAAAAAAACAAATACACCATACCAAGTAATCAACCCAACTCAGTTCATGATGCTAAGAGAGCCTTAAAATTTATCAATTTACACTAAGTTCAAACAAATCCACAGTCTTTGAGGACATAAGTCCCTGACTACTTCAACCGTGGGAAGTACTTGGGCTCAGCCCAGAAACTCATTGTGAGGAGTACCACGGGAACCCCAAAGTAGCTAGTCACTGAGAGGAATTGCCAAGTGAAATGAGCAACGACCCCCACCGATTGAGTAGAAACGCCCATGAGGAAAAATCCAAGCGTTGTCTTCTGGCAGTCTTGGTGGCCAAGTCACCACCTACAACCAATAGCAAGCCATTGAAACTAGGGTCCAAACATCATTCCCATTAGTTTGATAAACATCTAACACAATTGATCCCCCATGCTCTTCCTCACACCTAAGAGGTGAACCACCACCATTCGGGATGTTAAACTGACACCGTCGAAACCATTTTTAGTGATCTCCCACACCATCAAAAGGCCACACAACCTCTGATTCAGATTCAGACCAATACCAGTCTGAACCAGACCTCCATACTACACCATCAAGCCCCATGGCTAGTGCAAATCCAAATCCATTTTTTGGCATAGCCATAGCAAGTGGACCTATGTCCACACCACAACCTATCACCAACAACCCTGCAGGTGGCCCAAGAATAGTCATGCAAACTATCATCAGTCAGCTGCCACCACCCATAGTGACCAGCCAAACTGGCCCACTTGCAACACATGGGAGCAGTAGCCCTTCCACACACACTGCCCCTCCTGCCACATAGGGGGGCAGTGCACCGTCCACTTACATTTCCCCTACTGTCATACATGGGGGTAATGTCCCCTCCATTCACACTATCCCTCACGTCATACTTGGGGGCAGTGGCCCGTCAACTCACACTGTCCCGCCCACCACACTTGCGGGCATTGGCCCATCTACAATGGTGCCACCACAAGTGCCCACAGCCATGCAAGTGCATTATGCACCTGCAAACCCCACCACCATACCCCCCCCATCCCACATCAACCTGGGGTCAAATCTTCCTTTCATGGCTTGTCTTAACTTGCCGGATTTGGCTCGATTGACAAAGGACCCCATTTGCCATCAAGCTTTTTGGAGTCCAATGCCAACTAAGCTTCCATCAGACATCCCCAAGTTTGAAGGAAAGGCAAGGGAATGTCCCCAAAACCATATTATGACATTCCATCTATGGTGCTCATCCAACAGCATCGTAGACGATTCCATCAGGCTAAGGCTATTCCAACGCACCCTTACAAGTGCCGCAGTCAAATGGTACATTAAGCTACCACATTCCAAGTACTTGGATTTCAACTCCTTAGCTTTCAATTTCCTACAGTATTTCCAACTCCCTGTCAGATATGACGAAGGGGTGGAGATTCTGTTATCCTATCGCCAAATCACTGTGACACATATAACTGACCACATCCATGAGTGGTGGCGATGTCGCAGCTTATGTAAAATCCAACTTGACGACAGGATCTTCTTGGATTGGTTCGTCAAGACCTTGCTCCCACCCATAGCAAAGGACATCGCATCCAAAAATCCCCAATCCAAAGAGGAGGCCATACTGAAAGCCCAATAGTTTGACCTTATCTACGCCCAGTCTGGATATCTATACACCGTCATTCTAGACACCCCCATCCAAACACCTCCTACCAGGAAGCACCAGGGGCATCCCATGCTATGGATGGCATCATAGGCTTAGTCTCCCAATAGCCATAACACCATCTGACACCACCTACTGTTACACCACAACCAAGCAACACTGCTAGTGGTGCTTACAAAAACCAAACTCTGGACTATGCCAGAATGATGTCCCAGTCTAGAGCAACAACTTCCTACGCAAAACCTATGCTACCACAGCAGGATCAAACCATGGCATGGCCAACACAGCAGTATGTGGGAAAAATTCCCACATTTGTGGCACCGCAGCCCACCCAAATTTATTATGCACCACCAGTGCAAGTGGTTCAAGCCCCCACCCCTGCTCAACCCACTCCGTTGGGACAAGTATTTTCACAACAAAACCGTCCCAACTAGACTGCCCCCAACAATCAACAAGGGCACGCTAGAAATAATCGGCCCCGAAACCAAGACAATAACCAATCGCAGGGAGGCAGTCAACAACCAAACCCTCCCAATAATGCCATGACAAACCGACCCTCCAAAAACCCCCCACAAAAAAATGCACTAAGACGCAATGCCTCGTTGCACATAAACCAACCATGCACACTCTCTGAGGTCTATGGGCACTACACATTCGAGTGTCCCCTCATGGGTCGAGCTAAGCAGGCCATTCAGAACGAGGCCCAACAGGCCACCAATGCTACAAACCAAGACCAACCCAACCCGACACCACAAGGACCTCCTCCTATGGTGCTCCAGAACTCACTACCTATCCAAGGGTTGGTGGCAACTGCACCCCCTCTCCAACCCAATCCCAATGCTCTGGGGGCACCTCCCACGGCCGAAATAGGTGTTCACCACCTGCTAGCCATGACAACTGAAGAGGTCAACTTACAAACTAGATGGAATCAGTACGGTACCATCACCAAACCCGCTAACACATCTGCGGCATCTACATTCAAGATGGTCAATGCACCTCTTCAGTTACCCCCTTTCCCCTGCCCCCCCATACGCCGAGTGGCCAACAACACCATAGCTAAATCTATTTTCAGCTATAGAATTATGGATTATTTGGCCCAAACACCAATGGCCATGTCTGCTCTAGAGGTACTCAAAATGTGCTCAACGCAGCGGAAAGCATTTCTAGCTACCCTTGGGGCCATAGACCCCTCCGAATCCAAGTTGATCATGTTCGACATAGAGAATGGAGAACCACGCATTCCATCGACCATCACCTTCCAAATCTCGGTATCTATCTGGAACTTGGTTGTGCACCAGTGCATAGTAGATGAGGGGGAATCTACGTGCATTATGTCTACCCTGGTTTGGAAAAAACTAGGATCAGCAATTCTACAACCATCCTCCACAACTCTGTGGGCTTATGATGGCCATCCCACTAAAGCCCAAGGAATCCTCCACCATGTCCGCATCACATTAGCCGGAAGACAGTGCTAATCGACATAGAGGTCATCAATGCTCAACTAGACTATAACCTTCTCCTCGGAAGAAGTTATATGTACACCATGAGAGTGGTAGCATCAACTGTCTTCTATCTCACGATGTTCCCCCATGAAGGGAAGATTGTGATGGTTGATCAACTCACTTATCATGATCTGCAAGGGTTAATGGCACCCACCAATGTTATCCCTACCATCACCACCATTGAGCCACAAGGGACAACTACACACACTAATGTCGTCCCTGGAATCAACACCATGGTTGATAACACACCAGCCTCCCCATTGTTGAATGTGGGTCCTGGGTTGTTTGTCTATACCGCCATGACGGCTCATTTCCCCTTAGTGTCACCACCACTGACACAAAATGAGACTATGGACTTGTGCATGGTCTCATCCAGCAACACTGCACCCAAACAACAAGTGCATCCGCAGCCCCAACCCCAACCCCAACATTGTCCGCAGTCGCAACACCAATAGCAGTCGCAACATCATCCACAGCAGCAGGGTTTTGCGCAGCCACAACCACAATTGCATCCCCACATGCAACCACTAGGGATTTACCTGGGCTCATCACTAGTCCATATGATTCCCTTCCTCTTTCCCCCACCTGGTGTCATGAGCAAGCCAGTAATGGCCACCCTAAGCCTACCCAACTTTACATTGGGAATTCTCATATGGTACCTTGATCCACCAGCTCAACCACCAATTCCCCAAGTAGTCTTAACCCTCGTACAACCCATTGCGGTCGAGTCCCATCCTCCACCTGGCCCATCAAAACCAACCACAGTACCCGTACTGCCCCACCCAAAGAGGGCTAGGGGCAAGAGTGCGAAAGCTATTGCAAAACCTTGGTAGATCCCGCCTTGTATCGTCTGCAAGCAACAGGGCCATCCAACTTAGAACTGCCCTGAGATTCCAATGATCCGTGCATATTTGGATGCCATGGACACAACTGAAAACCTCCCCGTGGTTGAACTTCCAACCACGCCAATAGTCAGAAACAAGTCACTGAGAACAAACCATGCTTGCACTCTCTGCAGTCTGTATGGACATTATTATCACCCTTACCAAGACTTTTCCAAGTATCGAATGGCTCTAGCCAACCTTCGACAGCATTCCCTTGAATCTGAGATCATTCTGATTGAAGAAGTCCATCCCCCACCTCCTTCTTCAGACACCATGTCCAATTCTATAGACCCTCTTGTCTCCACCACCACCAATGGTCCATCAGACCTATCTCTTCCATTGTTTTCCCAACTATATCTCCATCTGCATCTGCAACCTCAGTCGCAACCTCAACCTCAGTTACCAGGGAAACGATGGAGTTCATTCCCTATCAACATTTTCCTTTTCCTTTTCCTTTTCCCTTTTCTTTTCCTACCATCCGAGATCGTGAGTAAGTCTTTCTTAGCAACCCACAATCTACAGGATTTCACACTGGGAGATCTTGTGCGGTACCTTGAACCACCTACCATACCTTTGAGGCCCCAAGATGTGTTGACTCATGTCCATCCAATTGAGATGATGTTGCACCTACCTCTAGGTCCATCAAAGACTCCTCCCATCTCCTCCAACAGAGACTGGGGGCAAGGACACAAAAACCACAACCAATACCATTTACATGATATCTAGCACTAGTTTCCCTTCCATCTCATCAGCTATGGAAGATCCTCCTGATCTATCACGGCACCACTTATGCAATGACGGAGAGATCTGTAAGACCTCCTATGGTTTTTCCCCATTCCCTTTAAACCATAGTGTGGAATCGGTTCTTCCCATAAAAGACCAGATTCAATCACCCCACCTTGCCAATGACCTTCATCTCGATAAGGGGGCATACCTATTCAATGACTCAGATGGTCGACTCTTGAAGAAGCCGCGTAATGGGCTCCACATCAAGAGAGCCTATGCCTAATACTACCCCTATGAGTCCCTTATAGCATAGTTTTGTCCCTTTTTGTTTTGCAACATTTTTACCACAAATCAAAAACCCCCCTATTTAGGGGCAGCACCATTAGCTTCTAATACAAAGTCACCCGGCACCTATTCAAGACACCTCTAACACCTCCGGTCTCAAATTTCCATCTCCTGATGAGACCATCGTCTCATGTTTAACAAATAAATTTCGGGACCGTTTCTCGGAAGCTACCTCGATTTACGAGCCACATCATGGAGATGCAAGTGTCTATGGACCTGTACTTGTATAACTCTCCCCTACCGCTATTCATGCAGTTTTTCAGGCCACCACTCGTTAAGGGTTACCATTTTTCTTTTTTGTTTTGTATTTTTAATACATAGTTGCCTTCTCCATCCACCGCACCTTACGCAGGTCTCTGGACCATTGTCCACAAAACAAATTATTTTTCTTGAATGTATTCAGCATATAAGTGCCCCCAGACTTGCACTCACATTGCATGTAGTCAAGTCCATCCACCACAACTCACACACAACTCTCTTGACCTCTGTCCAAGAGCCACCTCTGTTTGCGTGCCTCTACCGCACCGACTTGCAAGCCTCTGCCGCAATCTATCCCGCGCCTATATTGGTATGTTTGAGAGCCTTCTGCTCCGTCCATACTGCATGGATGACCTTTGGACCACTATCCACCGTCCCGACATGGGGCATCACCTGTGCCACCGCAATCGGTTGACCACATTAGAGTTTCGTTTAAGCTATTTTCTGACTCTTAAAAACAATGAAAAGATTGAAAATCGCAGCTGCTTCCTTTCTCGCTCACTAAAGTATAGGAAAGGACATCTACATCGTCCTGTTTACCTCCTTTTGCGGACCATGTAGACCATCAATTGAAAAGGACCGCCTTGGCGTATTCAAGCCAAGACCGTACCCCTCTGCATACTTTTATGCTTTCTTGGGCAGAGGGGATGCACTTCACGAAAAATCTTACCATGGGTTGTCATTAAGCTCTTTTCCAGCCTTCTCATCAAGAAAATATTGCCAAGCAAAACTTTGTTTCGTTCATGCTCATAAAAGTATCTGAATGACGGTCCAGTCAGTATAGGTTTAACCTTTTCCAGCCTGATTGGACTACCAATGGTAAAGAAGTCTCTCATCCCCCAAAGGATGGGCGAGATCTCCTATGTATACTTTTATCCTTTTTTGGGCATAGGAGACTACCAACAAAAAAAATCCCCCACTAGAGTCTTCTTCGTGCTTTCAGACTCTCTAAAATTGAAAGCACCATCGAGCATTTACCTTCTCGGGCTCGCCAAAAATCCACGAGATCGTACCA
>LPNX010972329.1:248962-314756 GCA_001517045.1 Pseudotsuga menziesii
TCTCCCTCTATCGACGACAACACATATATTCCAGAGGATAGACCTAGAGGTCCCTATATCTTGGTTTCATTAACCTCATTGATGAGTTCCTTGGACCACTTGAGAGGAGTCCTTAGTACCTCTCGGGATGGTTGTTTCTCACGTGCTCGACTCCAACTACATCATCGCACAATCGAGATTCGTACAGGGTTTGGTCTGCACAGTACTTGGTCAAAGACCCCGGATATCACCTGGATCTAGCACATTGATGATTCTATTCAAGGGACCTAAATAGGTTATGTCCCTTGTGATTTTCGGGTTGCATTGGAGACAGTGTTTAGAAGCCCCAACAGTGCTTCGATATACCTTTACAATTGGTGCAGCATACTTGTACCATAGAGACTCTAACTCTCAATCAATGAGTCCATACAGCTATGTACCATTCTAGATCCAGCACACCGTCAATCATGAAGATATAGCATTCCATGAGAATGCCATGGGTCCAATGTACCAGATCTACATTGTATTCAGCCTCACATTGAGGCAACCATCACTGTATCATCAGTTGTATATGATTGGCTCTTATATTTTAGAGCATAGATTAAATTATTCTTTTGACATTTTCACGAGCATGGGGATGCCCGCCTTGTCCATATACATGTCACACATTATTTGTATCTCACCCATTGATGGGAACCATATTAATACAAAAACCAAAATCCATCATGCCCCAGCCCCGGAACCACCACCTCTATGCAGCAAATCCTATGATGTTCGTCAGTCATACGATGAGATCCTGCCCTCACACATCAGGGGGCAATCTATTAACCCAAAAAATCCCTCACTTAGCTCTACATGGCCTACACCACCCAAGGACACCCATTCACGACCCTCCATTAGACCCCCACACCCTCAAAAAGGATTAAGGATGAAGAAAAGGGATTAAAAACCTCAAAAAGGAGCCTAAATAACTCTCCTAGGGGCTAAAGCCTCCAAAAGGGGGCTAAAACCCCTCAAAGGACGCTAAAACCCTAAAAGGAGCTAAAGTTAGGGTAGAAGGGGCTAAAAGCACAAAAACGGGGCTAAATCTCGGACCAAGGGCTTAAAACCCTAAAACCACAAAAAATCTATAAAATGAGGGTGGGGGGTCACTCTCAAAACACTTCTCCCTTGCATACTGTTATGCTACCCATGGATGCCTTGAGACCCTTTATCTCTTAAGCTACCCACACTCCCTCTCCTCCATATCCATTGAGCCATAGCTCCCCCATCCAAGAGAGGTGCTTCTTCAAGCCAGGGCATGGTGGCCCAATTCCATCAAAGAGAAGGTATACCAATGTTGTTTCTTGCATTTGCTTTAGTATTTTGTAGTTTTTTCTAACCCATTTTTGTTTGCAGGTTTGTTTATGACATGTTTTTACAGGTTTATTTTCGCTTAATAGTTGTTTGTAGGTAGCCAAGGTGAAGCCGTAACCTTGTTTTCAGAGGGGCTCATGGCCATTTTTCTTTCTTGCTCTTTGCTTTCTGTCCATTCGGTCTCTTTTTTCTATTTTCCACACATAGGAACCTACCCTTCTATCCTATAGACAGAAGGGAGCCATTCCTACCCCTGTAGCAAGGAGAAATCCCTGCTACAAACACAAAGCAAGGTAAGGTAACTGCAGATGTTGGTTGTGGTAAAAGACTCCCCTTGAACCTTGAAAGACACGATAAGTGACTTGGAAGAATTGAATCAACAAGGAAGAGACATGACATAATGCAAAGAAAAAATGATGCATTCTTTGGATTACTCAAAGGAGTAAATTGACTCATGAAAGTGGATCAAATCGAGGACAAGTTCATTACCCAACTGTTTGAATGAAATGCAGACATATGCCATGTTCAAGGGTGACTATAAGCTTCCATTAATTCAAATGAAAAACATTTTTCTATTCCCTTAACTTCCCCATCATGATGGATGAGTACCTCTTTGATTTTTAATGATATGGGAAAGGGTAACAAATGCTCGATGTAACTTATCATAGGATGAGTCCAATCTCACATGTCTTATGAACCTGAGAGAGCATGGGCTTAGTCCCAAAAAGGGTCCTCCATTTTTTTATTGATGATTCCAAAGAAGGTAAACTTGTTGCCGTTTCATGTTTATATAGTTTGAAAGGACTAAAGAAGTCTCCAATGTGTAGTCTTTTGTAAAGTTAGTCCCCAAAGTCTAAAAAGGAATAAAAAGATACCTAGGAGAACTCTTCTAGTTATGATAAAGTAGAGTGTACATTTTTCATAAATTATTCTAAACTATCCGAAAAAGGGGTAAAATATCATCGGCTAAATGACCCTTCAAATACTTTTACAAGCATAAAAGAATCAAGTTCACTTGGAAATATTTTCCTATTTAGAGAATCTGAAAAGTGCTTAAAGACAACTCTAGGGGGGCCTTTTTTGTATAAGTTTCACAAGACTGAAAAAGTGATAAAAGTATACTCGACACCTTTTAGCTTAAATTTTAATGAGAATGATTATGGTATCAAAGGAACTCATAACATTTTTTTATTTTGTAAAGGGAGCATGAAAAAGTAAAAAACAAGCTCCTCCATAGCCAAAAGTTGTTCAATTTAACTAGAATCTCCAAAATGGATGATGTTAGGGTCCTTTTTAATTCAAAACATTAGAAAATTTGTAAAAGTATAATATAATATTTTAAAAAATTAAAATAAAATATAACATTTTACCCAAAAATAGAATAAAAGGTCCAAAAGGTAAATAATTTTTACCATAGAGCTTTGAGTGCAAGAGGCTCTCTTGAGAGGTCATTTTTCTATGGAGATTTTAGGACCTTTGGTCACTATTCAAAATTCCATCTAATTCAAGTAAAATCCCTAGCCTTCCTTTTTCATTTGATGGTATAATTTTTAAGTTTTGATGAGTTTTAGGTGCATTTTTTACCGTTAGTTTGGGGGTTAAGAGCGCTCCCTAGGAGGCACTCTTCTCACTTTCAGGAACTGCAGTGGTGTACCTCTCAAAAAGGGGAAGAACATCACACCTGCTTTGTGTGAACATGGTAAGTATGTTGGTGCCCTGTTTCTATGGGAGAAGTGCATGAGTTGCCCTAAAAATTTTAAAACAATATAGATTTAACAAAAAATTTGAAAATTCTTTGATGTGGAATATTTCTCATGACTATTTCAATCACCTTATGCAGGTTTCTTGAAACAACAATGGTGATTTGGAATGAACAAAGAGATGAATTAGATGATTCTCAAGACGAAAATGATCCCAACACTGTATTCTCTTTAAGAGATTGTGGGCTCTTGAAGTTCTTATAGATTCCGGGAGTTAGGGCTCATGTCCGTTTATTGGAGTACTTGATCTTAATGTGGGATCTAGAGAAACAACATTTATGAGTTGGGACTCATGTTCTCACTCTAGATGTGGAAGACATATATTTTATCGTTGAGCACTCAAAGCGAGGAAACCGTATATCTCTCTATGGACTGAGAGGAGGAGAAATGACAATAAATAATCTCATAGATCAGTATTGCACCATTGGTACACATTTTAAAGGTGGGAAAATATCCATCAAACATTTGATGGACCATCCTCTCGATACTATTCTATTTACTATTGAGAAGGTGGCTAGTAGCTGGGATTCCCATCAAACCACATGGTCCCACATGCTCTATTCATTGGAGTGTATGGATCTGACTATCTTAAACTAGAGTGAGGGAACCTTAGTGAGTCTAAATGATCAATTAACAAAATTTCAATGCGTATAACTAAAACAATTTGGATATGGTGCCATTTTGGTTTCTTTCTTCCTTAAGCAAGTTCCATTTCTATGTCCACAAGTACCCTTAAATTATATTGAGCCACATGACCCTCGTATGTTAAGATGGGTTGGGGATATGGCCCGACATGGAGAAGCCGGTGGACCAAAAGTCACCTTCACATCTGTATTCTTCAGATGGCTTCACAGTTAGCTCCTCATGGTTGAGGATTATGCATATCACTAGTACAAAATGAGGAATTAGTGACTATGTGACTAAAAATTGTAGTCACCATAGGTTTTTCAAGTGATTTACTACTAAATATGAGCAATTTTGATTGACCCAACTTTAAACGACTAAAATTAACGACTGATTTAGTCACCAGTTAATAAACATGACTAGATAATAAGTGACACAATAAGAAATGACTAAAATAAACGACCAATTTAGTCACAACATAAAAAAATGACTAAGTATAAGAATATGAATTAGTCATTTATGTTAGTCATTTTTAATTGTGTTATGGAAAATTGAAATTTTGACAATGAAGTGTAAATTTTGTAAATTGTCTACCTTCTATCCGTAATATTGGTGCCATGCGCCTCGATCTTCAGAGATCCAACAAATAAATTGGATGAATTTTATATGGGCCATCTCTATCCCTACTACACCATTGAAGCAAACCGTTAAGTGTGTGCCAAAGGAAAATTAGGTTCCTACAATTACGAATTACATAGAACCAGTACCATATCGATACCTAGAAGCAGCATAGCTAGTTGTTGATCCTCCAATGTAAGAGTCCCAAGTCCCATACTGAGGTTCTTTTCTAACTTCAATATTTCTATCATGATATGTGGCCGTTGAACTAGCTGCACCAGTCGATGTAGCTTCACCGAGATCAGTTCCTTTAAATGTCGTAACAGTTGATCCACTAATAATTGAATTGGTGGAAGCACCAAGAATAATATTTTAACCAATTAAAGACTCAATTATAATTAAACTGGGGTGTTGAACCAGAACCAGTCTAGATCCATATGCAGTAAGGGTAGAGGCACAATCCCATCTCATAGTTTTAGGTAAATATTTTGATTCCTCTACCTATTACATTCCTGACCTCATAGAATATGATACGTATAATGCACTAATAACATCTCCTTATCACTACCAAGTTAAACATCCTTTATGCATTAGTGGCCAGGTAAATTTTGCATCTGACATCACCACCCACCTGATTCACGATGTGCACAACGTGATAGTCCCCAGCCCCATACTAGTCAGGTGCTTTTCTAAATTCAATATAGCTATCATGACCTGTGACCATTGAAATAGCTACACCAGTTGATGTAGCTTCACCAAACTCATATCCTAATTTAAACATCTTAGGAGTTGATCCATTAATTAAATTGGTGGAAGCACCAAGAACAATATTTTAACCAATCGAAGACTCAATTATAAATTGGGGTGCTGACTCAAAACCAGTCTCATATCCCTAACAACTCTTCCATAGTTCCTTACACATATATGGAAGGAAGTATTAACAAAGAAACCAAGCAGTATTTGAAGGCCTATTTTTATAAGGATTGACCTCAAAACAGTCAGCAAACCACAAATCGAGTCAAGGCATCCCAAGAAACAGTCATGGTTCAATATAGCAGACTCTGCAAAGGTCACAACCTAGCTTAGCATCCCAAAAATTATGTGTAAAAAGGCCACAACTTAGTCAACAACTCACAAAGGTCACAACTCTTTCCAAATAGCCCACAGAGGTCATGGTTATATTTAAACAGCCCATTTAGTGAAATATGGTAGATCCGATTTGTTAATATATATGTTAATATATATATACCTCATAACTCTTGTTTTAATATATATTAACATAAGTATTAATATTCCATATAGTAATAGCCCCAATGTGGGTGTCAACAGTAAGGATAGCTGTTTAGCTAGCTCCAGCAACACGTGTCCTCCTATGCAATCGAAGCTACATGCTTCCAGTGATGATTCCCGGCACCCAGATCTGAACAAATTCTCCGGAGTTACTTTCTCGATGATCCCTGTTGACACTTGGCATGACCTCCTCCTTCCAGGTTTAGTCAGTGATAAGACGTGCCCTCATCACCCAGCTCATGAATGTCGTCACTCTATGCAGGATCCTCCGAAAGTTGAACATTATTCTCGAGTCTTGTCGGAGCATGAGAGTAGAGCTGGAACTAGTACTTCATCCTAGGCTCATTCAAGGCCTGTCTGCTTGGATTAATTATGACTGACAGGAATTCTATGCAGTCTTTCCGTGCACACGATGAAATGGACGATAGGTGTATTGGCCGCGAGTTCAGGGTGGTATACCACAGTTTCTCTGCTACTACTGCTATCTCTGCTGGTGCATATCATTCTAGAGCTTGTGTAGGAGTTTTCATCCCTCTGCATATTGGTATCAGGCTCAATTCGACGACCATGTCTCGCCAGCATGGTACTCACAGACGAGGCCACTCGAGGCAAGCAAAATCCCAAAGGAGTAGCAGCGTCCCCATCCCCGAGGATTATTAACCGTACATTTTTTGTCGTGTTTAGGTGCTGGTAGAGGCTTGGGAGAATAAGGTTTTGAACAGAAATATTTTGACAGGGGAGGATGGTAGTCATATCAACCACTACTAGATGGTAAAAAACATGCTTTGTAACCTAGCTGAAGATATGCTCAACAACTGGGCTAAAGCTAGAATGGAAGTCCATTCCATGAAAATGAAAATCACTAAGATCGATGCTCAACTGACTGAATTGGAAAAAACCTTCTCCTAGAAAGGCACAGCTAGTGTTTCCAGCTTAAATGTCCATAAGTCGGGGGGCGAAGCATAGGGTGGCGGGGCAAGTGGCGGAGCTAGTGGAAGTGAAAAGGGCGAGCTTGCCATCACTAGTCTAGGGGGAAGTGGTGGCTCCTCCAAGTCACCTCAGGATAAAACATTCCAGGTTCCTTCTCCTATGGAACCCCTCTCCAAATGACTAAAATACTTTCCTTCTCCACAGGTCGGTCATCTTCCATCGCTGTCTCTCGTTCCAATGGCGGCCACAAACTCGCACACTATGTAGCAGGAGGAGCAATGGGCATGCCCCATCACTGAAAATCCCCCCTCGGCTTAATGCGTGCTCTGAATAGGTCTCTTTCAGGCTTCGTTTTGTGCAGGCCTTTAGATATTGTCCATGTTTTTATTTTTAAGTTTTACTTTATGTCTCTTTCTGGTTCTAGTAGGGCTCGGATGGTTATGCAACCCAGTTTCCCTGCATATCGGTCTTGAATAGTTTTTATATTTTTTGTTCAATGTCAATATGCTTCCAAACAAACAGGTGTCTTATTTTTTGGAAATGGCTCTAAAGGAGGCACAGTCTCCTTCAACCTCTGTCAAATCATGAGTTCTTTGATGTAATTTTTGTGCCTCTGTAATATAATTTTCTGTACAGTTTACAAAAAAAAAATATCCCATATAGTAATAGTTATAATATAACCTATATAATATAATTAATTTATATTAAGATTAAAGTCTAAAAACATAGTATGATAGTTATTTTATTCTATATTTTCATTGGTAAATATTAATATAAGTTATATATATAAATCAAATAATCAAAATTGAAAACAAATATATATAAATTAAATAATCAAAATAGAAAACAAATAAAATACAACTAATTACTTTCAATTCTAATTCTAAGGTAAAGGTTTCAGCACCACAAAGTTTTGCAATGTGTGAAGAATACTTTTTTCATATTAAAAAAAGAGTTTTGGCATCATAAATAGGGTTTTGATCCCGCCTTAGAAAAAAGAGTTTTGGCATCATAAACAGGGTTTTGATCCCACCTTCAAAAAAAGATTTTTGGCATGATAAACAAGGTTTTGATCTCGCCTCTGAACTATATGCAACAGCAACATCCATTCGAGTAATCGAACTAGGGAAGTTATCAAATGTATACTTCACATCTGACATGCGCATATCAAATCAAGCCACATTGATTTGGCATCCAACATGGGGAGACCCTATGCAATCAAGGCTTCAGGGATCTATACTACAATTTTTATGGCCACTAAGGTTTAGGTAATGGATCCTCTCCAATTCATATTCATTTTATATTCTCTTTAGTGAAGGAGAGCCAAAGTTCGGGTGCATCTTGGAACTCCTCGCTATGCCAATACGATCGCTTTTCCCATTCTCCAAGCCAGTATTGTAAGGGTGGAAAAGAAGCTAAGAATATAAGTTTGTTACCCAAATCTATGTTCCTATCATGCAATAAACATAAATATTTAACTAACATGGATATCTTTTGGTGTCAATTCCAGCAAAACCCCTTCTGAATTGATTTACCAAAGGATATAGGAAACGTTGGGTCTAATTGGGCTCTTTACCACATGCCAAGGAGGTGAGGATATTCATTATGTGGAAAGGAGTGGCCTCATCCTAGAAACCCATATGCCTTATTCCATCCATCCCAATCACAGTGCCTTTTCCCCGCAAGAAAAGCATTGCCATCATATTCTTGACAGATTGAGAACATCTACACAACATCCAGCGAGGTTGCTACATCCATTTCCCACGATGAAATGGAAATGGAATACCATATCCATGGGTTTCAACCAACTTATTAATTAGGAAAAGAAGGGCCTATCCCAGGTAATGGAAAGTAATTAGGAAAAGAAGGAGCTATCCTTTCCAATTCATATTCATTTTATACCATTAATTAGATACTTGGATCCTCACAATAAACATTTGCAACAACTCTTGGAGTCACATTGAAGCTATTTTGTTAAATGCAAGAGGAGGATCTAAAACCCAACACGGTGAACATTGTTAGTGTTTTATTGGCATGTTCCTACTTGCATATGTGCAATAGGGAAAAGAGGTCCATGATTGTAGAGTGAGAAATGAATTTGAATTAGATGTGTATGTGGGCAGTTATTTAATAGATATGTATGGTAAATGTGAAGCATAGAGCTTTCATGCAAAATTTTTGACAAAATGTCCCCAAAAATGTAACCATGGACTACAAAAAAGGATGCAGCATCATCGATTGCAATGACTGCAGGATCTTAATTTGAAGCCATGACACAATACTCATTAGGTTAGTCTATATTTTTCACTTTTAGGTTTTACTAATATATCATTGTTGAGATGTGTCATCATTCATTGTTCTAAATGATATAGCCATTGTACAAGTTGCACTCAAAATTCTTAATTTAAAGCTACAACACTCTGCTTTCAAATCATGGGTGTTATCAAATCATGGATGTGTGTTAAAGGAATTTGTTTTTATCTTTTATTTGGTTTTGATGCAAGGTTTCTCTTTTTGAGGTTTTGACTTGACCTAGGGAATTGGAATCGACAGCAAATGCCCCCTATCCCTTGTCATTCCTTCCCTCAATAGAGAGTTGGTTTTTCTCCTATCATGTGTTCCCGCACCAAAGAGTTGGTTTTCCTCATCTTGCAGTTTCTGGATGAAGAGAAATCCAAGGATTCGGTTCACAAGTAAGTGGAGTTTTTATTTTTTTTATTGTTTCTTTTCTTGTGTGGAACCTCGAACTGATATTTTATCTCCTCTTCTTGGATGGATACTGTTTGGCACAGGCTTGAGCAGGAATATGGATTTTTCTTTAATATGAAGTATTTTGAAGATTAAGTGCAAAGTGAAAAATGGGAAGAGGTGGAGAGCCCAACAAGTAACTTAGGAGAGCAATATGTGTCTAGCTCTTGTCCGCATCGGGAAAGGTACGTATTGTGACTTAATTGCATTTCACGTTTTTGAAATACGAAGTGTAAAGTAGCATACATACATATATAATGAGATATCTCTTTGTATACAAGATTTTTCAATATGTTTTTGAATCCTATTTTTCAAGTTTCACAGATAATGATAAGTTTATAAGGTTACAATATAACATCTTTAACTTATTAGGTCGATCTTTATTACTCCAAATGATCATTTTTTAATGATGTCCTTGATTGGAAAACCTCCCACTCATTAATCCATTCATGAGAGAAGTTACATACCATAATGATAGTCATAAGAAAGGTCGAAAATTGGAATAATAGCTCCTATTAAAAAGAAAGAAGACAATGTTATATGTATCTTCTAAAGCATAGTAATTCATATCCTTGGGTTATAGAAGTATCTTTCTAAAGGAAAGTAATTAACACCATATAGATTCTAGCTATAGGAAAAATTTAACAGCCAAAGAGGCAAGGTTACAGAGAAGCCAGAATTGGAAGGAGGGGAGCCTTCTAATAGAGAAAACAAGTATTCAAAAATAAAGGGACCCCAGTAATTAACATGGAGAGTCAAATATCCACATGGAAAAATAAGAATGTGCATAATTTATCCAAAGAGATAAGTGCATGGGATAACAGAAAATTTGAACTAGATATTGGCACTATTCGATTGGTTTTGAAACACATCACCATTTAGGATGTATTCAGAATTTGAGCGCTATCACAGTATTAATGTATGTCCATTTATTAAACATTTGTAGAAGTAGAACTTCACGTAGTTGGTTGTTGCAACTTCAAAAGGAAAATTGTGACCAATCCCAAGAGACCAAGTTCATCCAAGTCGCTGGTCTACGTCATTCAACAGTGTTGATCAAATCTGGGCGATGGAGTAGGAATCGACTGGTAAATTCTTTTTTTTCCTTCTATCTAAAGACATTTTATCCATACACACATAAATGCATTTCTCCACATATGGAGCCAGCGATGACAGAAACCCTGTTTTTTTCTTTGTATCAGTCACCGTGACAACTAAATCTTTGAAGAATCTCAAACCCCTTTCTAGATTAGGCTAGAAATTAGGCCTCGAGGATTTACCCACATTTGACCATTGTATCTTAATTTCTAAATTTACTCATGTTTCTCATAATAGTACCGTAAAACCACAGAAAGATGGAACTAGATAAAACATTAATATTTTCCATTGAATGATGAACGATAAAATGGGGGTGTAAATAATATTCATACCAAAATATATTCTCTCAAAGTGTAGGTACACTTCTCATATGTCACAAAAGAGGTGCACTGTTTAGAGATCCTAGTAATTGCTTTGTTGTATAAGGATAATGTGTTTGGAATTGGAAGTTAAAACAAAATAGAAACCCTTGATTCAATTAATAAAGATGTATTTCATATTTGCTTCATTTAATTAATGAAACCTATAGAAACTACTACCCTCAAATGTTAGTGGGAATGATGGTATCGAAATAGCAGTCAAGAAAGCAGAAAAGTAAGCAAATATCAAATGCAAATTAATGGAAAATATCAAAATGCAAGCAGAAAAGTATGGTAAGAAAATGTTTGGTAGCTTCACTCAAATCTTCAATCACTAAAAAAACATCAGGAAAAATCATTTTTTTGGAAATTTACAAGTCAAGACTTTGAAGACTTCATCGACACACTGAAATGTAAGACTTACAAGATATTAATTCAGCAAAGGTAAAAGTGTGAGTGGCATCATTAAACTGTGGAATCGTGGATTACTGTCATTCTAAATAATAAAAGTGACCTATGTGGTTTGATGTCATTGAGATATAACCATATGACATGTAGCTACATCCTTGTCTCTTACTGGATAACTACTCAACTGACTTTAGTTAGTTTTCCTTTCCATTTATACGTGGTAAATGTTTGGGCAATAAGGTCCACCTAGGAGATACGATTCATCCCACTCTCTAAAACGGGATAGTAACTTGCCAGCCATATATAAATATTTGCAAACAACAACGTGGTCACATGTACAAACCCTACCCCCTCCAAAATGAACATTTCACCAAGCACCCAAAAGAGTCCTATGAGTGGAGAAAGGGGGGCACATTCCAATGTAACATTCAATAATATATGTTTTTCTTTCTAGTATAGAAATCCATCATTTTTTGTTCTAACCTTAAATTAATTCCATTTCTAACATATTTTTTCTTTTTTAAACAAACATTTCATTGGAAGAATTAATTTTCCTTTCCATTTATCCATGGTAAAAGTTTGGGCATTAAGGTCCACCTAGGAAATACAATTCATCCCACTCTCTAACCCGGGCTAGTAACTTTCCAGCCATATATAAATATCTACAAACAACATCTTGGTCACATGTACAAACCCTACCCCCCTCCAAACTGAACATGTGACCTCCAAGGAGAAAACACATGTTTTTAACCATTAAGCCCACTTGTACTGATTTTCATTTCTATTAATGCAAATGTAAGCCCATATTTACATGCAATATCATAAGTGATTACAAACATAAAACCCTTCCTATCTACCTAAATTACATTGGTCCAAGTTTAATATTCTTTTTAATTTCTAATTGACGAAGATGTGCAAATCATTAATACTTTTGCACTTTAAAGGAAATGGGGTTTTCATTGAAACCTGTTAACCCCCAGATTTCCTATGCAACTAGATTAAAACTTAAGACCCATATAGAATCCATCATGTTGGTTCCATTCATAGCTACAAATCCAGGCTTTCATAGTGATTAGGCCATGTTATAGAATCAGTTTCATCAAAGTCTAAGGAACTACTATTTTTTGCAGTTCTCCCATTTTCTAGGAGCTAGAGTTTGGAAGACAACATGTCAAAGATATTTATATATAATTGGCCATTGTGAGGTTACAAGTGGATTTTCAACAATATGCAAGTTGTTTTAGGGCACTGCTATTTTTAACAGCTTGTTTTTTAGGGTATGCATGTTGATTCTGAGCATATATTGGGTTCCCTGCATAAATACAATTCTAATGAGATTGTTTTCTTTGAAATGTGAGACATTGCTATGTTTAGCAATGTCTATCTTTAGATATGCTATATTTGGAAGCAATATCATAGCATTTCCCTTCATTTTATGTCTTTCCTACTTTTTAGGAGGTGTACTGCTATTTTTAGCATGGTTATATTTATCAAAGTCACAAGAATCATGATTTTATGATTTAAATCGGACTCGGAGGCTATCTGATTCGAGCCAAACCTTTCCACGTTTAACTCAGGTTGTCAGAGTTTGACTTGATAAATTCAATTCAATATCATGATTAAACTTTAGGTCATGATTTAACTCATAATTGGGGGAAGTATGCACTCATGAAAAGGTTATTAGCCCAGTTTTGTAATGTTTTTTCTCATTCTTTACCTGCTGGAGGTGTTTTATGCTTGTTGGAGGTGTTTTCTTCCTACTGGAGATGATTTCTTCTTTCTTGTGTGAAGGGACAGTGACCAAATCATCCACAAAGAGGATTTCTAGGCAAGGTTTAACTCAACCATACTTTGTTATCAGCATTTTATTCATATTTTACACAACAAAATAGAGTTACAGAGGTTTTACATAGGGTTTACTCAACAAGAGAGAGTTTTGGCCATCTTCTCCAGCCTTGAAGGTAGCCCTACAACCTATCTCATCTATTGTTGACTACTGGTTTTAATTTTAGTAATTATATTGGTCCTAATTGGATTTTGAATTTTGTTTTAAAAAAAAAGATAACTCGTCAATTGAGTAGCAACTCCCCTGAAATTTTGACTAGAAAAGAAGAAAAGCTCACTCCTTGGCACTTAAACGCTGAGTTTCCACCCTTTTTCAATAGCGTGCCAACATCTGCATCTGCATAGAGTACTCATCATAATGGAAGTTTCCATTTTATTAATGGATCTACTCAGATAGAAGTAGGATACTATGAGCATTTTGATGATGCATACGCAGAGTGATTTTGGAAAAACTTATTCATCTTGGATGTAGAATGCATTATGGGACTTTGCATGCATTGTTTATATCTAGAAAATCATAGCCATGTAGTTTTAATTGTAATAGTTGAACATTATATTTATATATATGCTTAGTTCTTTTTATCATCCCGTGAGTATATACATCGCTTGTGGGAATTTACAAAAATGTCTAAGATGGTAGATCCGATTTGTGAGCTTTCAATGCTGGGAATAAAGGTGTTGTCCTGATAAAAAAAGAGAATTTTATTAATGTATAACTAAATACCACAAGGGTAGGCCAAAGGGACTAAGATAGTACATTCAATGTCGATACAAAGTGGGAGTTCCAGGGAATACTTATTTCCCCTTAAGTAAAGAGCTAGTAGTATTATCAACAAAGGATATCATAACTATGGTGAATACATTTTCCTTGCTTGCCACAAACCCATAATTCTAACTAATATTCTCAACGCTTTCAAACAAATACAAAGAATGGGAAAATTCAATCTACTCACAAATACAGAGGAACATAACAAGTTATATATACATAACACTGACTTTTCTGGAGCAGAAAGGAAAGCATTTCAATAAGCATAGAGTGTTTTTAGGCGAAGAAATAAAACACTTCATTATGAGCAGAGTATCTCGTACTCCCTCCATTATGGGAAAAGGAAGGACTGTCAAAACTAGATTCCACACCGACATGTGAATCATAGGGGATGTATACATATGGATGAGTACATTGTATGGAATAGGTCACAAATCCACCACCGTTCTTTATATCAGATCATGTTTTAGCACTTCCATCGGATGTGTGTTCCAATCCTTCAACTAACCATGACATATAACTGTCTCTAAGACCCAGTGGTTAATTAGAATGTATTGGAATCCCATACCCACTCTTTTCCAAAGATTCCTTCCTTATCTCGAGTCCTATTCCATCTTTCCCACTTTCTGGATATTACAAGGCTCCAATATTGTCTGTAAGACCCAGTAATTGAGTGGACTGCCTTGGAATCCCAAACCCACTGTTGGCACCAAAAGACTCACCAATATATGTTCTTATGTTATCCTCATGGGACAACTCATCCAGCAAAAGCTGAGCCATTTAAAGTTTGTGGGATCATTTCATGGGAAGTTCCATTGGGTTACTAGTTTCTCTTGTGACTAGCGGTTGGCACCATCCTCCATTCAGAAATTCTAGGGATGAGGAGGGAAACCCATGAATTGTTTCTTCAGGAAAATAATTTATATGGTTTATGAAAAAATAGAAAAATAATTTCATATTTATGAATATCTAAAATATATATTGATATAGATATATGTATGTGGACAGAATTTACATCAAGGACAATTGGAAGCAAGAAGAAAACAAAATAATTTTTATAACTAAGGGACTGCAAAGAAGTTGTTATTGATTCCTTAACGAGAGCAGATTTGTTCCCTTATTTTTAAGAGATGGAAATCAGTTTAAATTTTAAATTTTTCAGATATCAGGTTAGACAGATAAATTATTATTTCCCACCTTAACAAGCTTCTCAACCATATTCAAAATATATTCTGGTTGTAGAAACTATTGGTAAAGAGAATTTATCCATTAATTATATCAGTAATTTATAAATATCGATTGCAAAAAAACAAAAGCTCATATCGATATCACCAAAATAAGGGGAGCAGGCATGAGAAAGAAGTATCCAAACCTGAAAATTCAAATATTGACCAACTGGAGTTTTTTTCATGAACAAATGTAATTCCCCTGGGTTAGGCTCACAAATAAGCTTCCACCTCCTATATATCTCTGGGGGCTTGAAGAATAGTTTTGTGTTGCATGCATTGACCTACAACTTATTGGACTGAGAGATCCTTAATTATAAAAAAGAAGAAGCAGATAAAAGCTAACAACCTCCCTCAAGCCAACTAAAAATTTAAATACAGATTAGCTTTAGAAAAGCTTGTTATTTCCTACAAATTGGCCATCAAAAAGTAGAAATCCACAAAAATTTGATTTCCTATACTCGAGCACAAATGCAAAAGATTAGAACACATGACCTTCAAAGCTAATATTTTATATATATAACAGCCAAGTCAAAACTCATTGTACAAAAACTAATAGTTGTTGGACCAAGCAATTTGTTTAACTTCATTTATAGACTTTAGAGATTGATGTTTTGACATATTGCCATTAATTCATTGCTTATATCATGTTATAAGATATATAGTATTTAAAAATTATGATCTATCATAAATTTGAATGCTCATTGATGAGGGCTTGAGGCCCAATTACCTACATAAATATGTTCAAACACTTCTTGAAGGGATAATCTTTTACTATAATGAAGATTCAAAATAAATCGTAAACTAATTTTTCACCTCTCTCTCAACTTTTAGTTCACAATGATTAATGAAGAAGTATTGTTTAACTGGAATCTCATTTGGTTGGATAGCTTTATCTTTTACTCCCTACCTCTAGCTCAATATTTTTAGGAACCAATACAAAAATAGTTCAACTCTCAAGCCAAGTTCATAACGATAATCACAAGTTTATTTTGGGTAGAAAAGGTCCTTATATTAATGATAAGTTGCAGACCTGATATAGTATAGATACAAAACCCCAGTACATATCTTCTAGCAGGGGTTATGTAGACTACAATCCAAGCATACAGTTCCCATAATGGAATATTTATCAGAAAAAATGTGCTTTAATAGCTACAATGTTTACCATACAAATATAGACACTTTGCATATAAATAATTCTAGGAATAGCTAGACAGATCATTTACACATGGTAACTTTCTTTCCCTGGAGACTCGGGATGTCTAGTCTCCCCTGGTAGACTGGCTGGTCGCATGTACTTTTTCATGCATGCAACAATGTCCATCTTATGGTTACAAAGTTGGTAGCATATGGCTTAGTTGATTGAAGATCATTTTCCAAGTCCTTGGCCCAACTCAACAATCATGACCAATCTTCTTTATGTTTTCTCGTAACTCCTCTCTCTATGATATATAGGGACAATCCCCTTGAGGTATGAATTTGTCTCACTCTGCCCTACAGCTTCCTATGTATATCTCTCTTAGGTATTTCAAGTGTTTCATTATTAACTTGTCTCCTAAGAGACAAAGTATGATTGTAATATATATCTGAGTATATAAAGGAAGGTCTAAACCACATTGTTTTCTTCTTTTTGTCAATTTATGATTTTATTGCATGTGCTTAACTCATTTTTTTGTACATCTATGGGACTCGACATCCAATAGACAGGTATTGTTACTAATATTTCATCGCATTTCGTTTCCATTTATCTAGTGGCTAAGAGTACTTAGAGTTAATTCCCATTCTTCTTGATGTGAAATGTGAAATCTACTAGTTCAAATTTTGGTCCTTTCTCATATAAGCTAAGTAATATTAATAAGGCTCTTAAGTTTGATGTGTCACCTTATGAGATGTGATTAATAGTACATGTTTTACATAGGTCTTGGTTCACCTTGGCTAAGTAATAGTACATTTTTATACAGGTGTTGGTTATTCTAGAGTTGTTAGAAAGAATAGTAAATTTCGACCTGTTTTATTCTTGGGACAACAATAGAGTAAATACAATCAACAATAATCTTTGGAGGATGTTTTTAGCAAGAATAATGGTACATCCTAAAAGATAATTTACATTGTTACAACAACATTGTTTCTCACGCCTGATTTTGTATCTTTTGGTTTCAAAATATGGAAAATGCATAAACTGGAGGTAAATCATCCCATCCATATCATGGGTAACTGTGGTGGAACCCTAAGGACAACATTTAAGTGGTGTTTTTATGCCATTCATTTTAAGTGGGTTTTCAGAGTGATCTTCATTGAATGGCTCTGAGCTTTGTTTCCTCCATACATTGGTAGTTTCTAGCACAATGGTCAAGGGATAAGCAAAAACCTAGTAAATTCATTTTAAGTTGTATTTTTATACCATTCACTGAAGTGCCATTGCAGAGTGATCTTCATAAAATGGATCTAAGATTTTTTTTCTTCCATACATTGGTGATTTCTAGTGCAATGGTCTTTCCTTAAGGGTGTCTGCACCATATTTTACATGATCAAACCTCTAGAAAAAAACTGATAGTCTCCCCATAGGGAACACACTAAAATCGTACATGTTTTTCTATGGAAGAGATTGTATTTAAAACTTAAATAGGCCTCCACCATCAAGGGTAAAACTTAAATAAACCTCCACCATAAAGGTTAATCTATGATGCCATTACATGTAGATTTTGATCAATCTTTGGGATGAGGCCTCAGATTGTATTCATTTTTCGGTATGAGCATGGACAAGAGCTATATTTTCTTATAGGATGCTATATTTTCCTGCTTATTATCTAACAATGTGGCATTCATGCCTTTTCCTGTGTTCATGGTGTGATAGATGTTCTTACTTTTTGTTCCTTGCATGCATTTTTGTAGTTGTTTGAGTGTTTCTATGTTATGTACTCTTGTGAGGAGTTATATGGTTAATGGATTGCAATTATTATGACATGTACAATCATAACATAGTGATGTGTTAATCACAATTCTCTTAAGTTTAGGCTCCCTACAACACCTCCAACAAGACTACTGCTTCAAACCCCAACTAATTATGATTCATGACATCCCAGCAGGATATCCTAATCATGAGCTCACTCAACCTTGCATATATCATTTCTCTTTCATGAAGAATATTTTCTCTAGCTCTAAAATCCCTTGTATTTATTCTAAACCCCAAATTGTTATATTGAGGCTCTGGTGATGGAGATCTTTTCCCATCCTCTGATTCAACAATAACATTTCCAACCTGAAGTCTCTGATTGATAAGAGAGATCTTAATACTTAGTTCTTGCACTAACAATTATATCTAACCTCAACACTTCCATTGGAATTATCTTCCAAACTCAAGAGTCTTCACCACTCAAGGTTATCTCTTCTTTGATACAACATGATGTAGGTATTGGATTTGTGAATCAAAGTACACAACTAAATTTCAAACAATAGAATATAGAATAGGTAATTATGTTATCTTTTATTCAAATATGGGCCAAATATCTTGAGCCACTATTACAATATGAAATCATATCCTTATAAGGTCTCTAGTATTTCTCCGATAATAAAACTACTTCTATAAAGGGGAAATTCCTAATCATTGTCGCCATATTTATATGTTTTGCTTAGCCTTAGGGTGTGAATTGTTTTTTGGGGGTTCAAACCATGTCAACCTCTAGTTTTAAATAGGTAATTCATTATGCCAATTGAAATAATTTTTTTGGTATGAACAACGATATTAGAACTATTAGGTTTGGAATATGGTCATGGGAATTTACAACTTTCTAAATCTACCTAGGGTGCAAAGAAACCATTTAGTGCAATGGGAACTAACATATTTTCTTCAATATTCATACCGATAAAAAAGAATTGATCTCTTGGATATGTTTCATAAGGTATCTCACTACTATTCTTATGAAGTCACTCATGCATGTATTGGTGAGGTTGTTCAGCCTGTTGCAGTATTCTGAGCTTGTTTAGACTTTATAAATGTTTTTTGTGCTCCTTTTCAGCCTCTTTGAGGCTACTACTATGTATGGAACTATGTCGCAATATGATGCACGTGCTAGAGTGTGGGTTAAGGTTGTCTCTGCACATTTGAAAGGAGCTTCTATTTGCTTGATGTATGAATGTCCTAAAAGACTGTCATTTATTGCAGCAATGAGATTGAAAGTTCATCCTCATTTCTAGACTGTTTTGATTAATACCTTGAGGTATGTATTTGTCTCACTCTTCCCTACAACTACCTATCTAAATATCTCTCAGGTATGTCCATTGTTCCGTTAGTGACTTGTCTCCTAAAAGACAAAGTGTGATCGTAATATATATCTGAGTATAGAAATTAAGGAAGGTCCAAACCACATTTTTTCTTCTTTTTGTCCATTTATAATTTTATTGCATGTGATCGACTCATTCTGTTGTACATTTATGGGACTCTGCATCCAATATACATGTAAAGTAAATTACTACTTTCATGTTTTCAATTTCTTTTTGTTTTGTTTAAACAGTGGCATTCCAAGTGGCTGTTTTGGACAAAGTTGAACTGTCATGGGAGATTCGCTAGTTCTCTTTCACGGTATAAATGATAGTGGGATTGGCATAGTTTATCTTTAACTTTTATTTTATTTTATTTATATATCAATCTGAACATGGTTTATTTCCTTGATTGCAGGTTAGTGGTTGTTTAAGTCACCTCTGAATAAAATGATCACATAAGTATTCATACTTATTATCAGCAAGAAAACTCAAAGGTATTGTTGCTAATATTTCATCTCATTTCATTTCCATTTATCTAGTGGCTAAGAGTACTTAGAGTTAATGCCCATTCTTCTTTATGTGAAATGGAATTAGTTGTATATTTCTTTTTACTATTCTATATACATTTTGGGTGATGAGTTTCTCAATTTTCTCATCCTTTGCTTCTATATAAACTGAAATTATAATTTCCATGACATCATCCACCACTATCTTCAAGTTACTTAGGAATTTTAAGTCAAATTCAGATATCTTGTCATGACTATAGATGACTCTATAGATAGTTTAACATTGGATGCATGCTTGTCATTCCTATAATTTTTTGGGATTTTTGCATTTTCCATCATTCAAGCATAAAAAATAATGATTATCAAGTTACTATAGATACATAATGGCTTACCTTGTAACAGTCCTGCAAGTCTTTCAAATACATTTATTAAGTGCAAGAAGGACTTGAAGGACTAGTACAGGGTAAGCCATTATGGATCCATAGTAACTTGATAATCATTATGTTGTATGCTTGAATGATGCAAAAAAAAATTGAATATCATCATTATCAAGCAATAACAACTTCTTAAAGGGTGCTAGCTCAATGGTAGAGCACCTGCCTAATTATAGGAAGGAGGTTGGTGGTTCGATTCCTTCATCCCTATCATAAGTTTATGACTATGAAAACGACTAAATTTGCATATATACAACTATTAGTAGCTAATTTCCCGTATCTTATAGCGTGACTAACGTTTAGTCGTATTTATATTAGTCGCTAATATGTTATCATCTAGTAGCTTATTTAGTCGTATATTTGGTCATTAATTGTTGCAATCAGTGACTAAATCAATGACTAAATCCATGACTAAATAAATAACTAAATCATTGACTATCAATGAATAAATCAATGACTAATAAGTCAACCTATTAATGGCTAAGTGAAATATGACTAAGTTAGTCAAGCTATAAGATAGCGGAAATTAGCTACTATTAGTCATCAACTCAACAATAGTCGTTTATAGCCAGAATTTAGTCATTAATTTATCATTTTGTACTAGTGTATTCAAGGACTGACTTCAACGGTGATCCAGATTTTCCACTCCCCGAGGGTGATCAAAGGAGAGAAATAGGTAAGAAATATTCCCTCTTTTCGTTCCTTTTCATTTTATATATATATATATATTTGTCTTTTTTTATACTAAAACTTCATTTCCTAGATTGCAGACATTGGACCATCATGACCAGTTGGGTCGTCACCTATTTAGAGGCGCAGAGAAACTCGATAGGTAGTGGTCCAAATTATCGAGGAAGAGGAGGAGTAACCTCTAGGATATTAAGGAGAACCTCTAGAGACTAATTATGGATGTCCCTATATATCTCTACAGATGGCCTTCCTCGGCGCTACAAACACCATACAACTAGGGTTTTCTGTCACTTTCGACGACTACTTGGTAGGGTGGCTCAAGCCATCATGTGTTACCATAAGTACTAAGAGTAGCTAGGAGTAGTAGTTGTGTCTAGTCATAGTATTGTACTGAAATATTTTTAGCTTTATATTTTTCCATTTCAATGTACTAAAAGCTACGAGCTTCAAATTTTTTCCGTGGTACCTTTTTTGTAAAACATTTTCATTATAAAAAATGGCTTTTTACAAAATGATGGTGTATTTATGATGATGTGTTTGTACACAAAAGGATGCTTATTTATATGTTATTTTCACATATTTCCTCTATCTAAAATTAATATTAAGTATGATCTATGTACCAATTCAAAACATAATTGGATAATGAATCGGAATCTACATTCATTTTCCATGGAATGTGCTAGTATTGAATAAAATCAAAGAACTTGTCAATAAGTCGAACCCTTTGAGATAACCGAAAAAGTAGGGGATTTTGAATAGTGTATATAAGGTTTAACAAAGAAATGAAAAATTCTGAATCTAAGAAACCAAACCTGTCTCACATCATTTAACAAAGCGTCAATCAATAGTCCAATCACTGCATGATATTCAACAAGATTGTTTGTTGCAGGACCTAAGCAACTTCTACCTGAGCTTACCAAATCATCAGTAGGGGAATAAAGTACCCATGTTGTTGATGTGAGATTTAATGTATGTTGACTAGAAACAACCGCAAATCTTGAATATGAGGTCATATGTACATTCAAGTATGACATTATATAAGTAGTCGTAACTAGGATGAGTCCTAAATACAAAAGAAAAAAAGTTCAAACTACTCCAAAACACACTGTATTAACAAAATGTACAAGGTACACATGCGAAATTATCTAAGAATAATACATTTTGAGGTAAACCCCATTTCGAGGTTAACTTAAAGGTATCCCATTGTATTTAATCAACTCATAAGCCCCTTTTTCCAAAACACGACTCACAATATAAGGACCATGCCACATGGACTCGAGTTTTTTTCTTCCTAACTTATCATGTTTTTTGTCATAGCGCAAAACCAAATCACCTTCTTTATAGAGACAATGTTGAACAGATCAGTTGTATTGATCCTTGACTTGTCTTGTGTGTACCTAATTGGCCATTGTTGCATCTCAAAGAGTTTCATCAAGCTTCTTCAAGTATAAAAAACATTCTTCCTCTATGGTGGTGTTAGGTAGGAGTTCTACGACGAGTTTCAGAGAAGGGATTTCACATTCAATAGGTATAATTGCTTTGAGTCCATACACCAATTTAAATGGTGTGAAACCAATTGACAATTTTATTGTCATTCTATAATCACATAATGCTAAGAATAATTGTAAGGGCCAACTATATTTAGCGTGCCCTACCATTCATTGGAGCATAGTTTTCAAAATTTTATTGATTGCCTCAACCTGACCATTGTCCTTAGGGTAGTAGGGTGTTGAGTTATCATGATGAAAACCTAGTTTAGTGCTCAATTATAAAAACATCTAGTTCCTAAAATGAGAACCATGATCAATAATGATGGATTTAGGAACCCCAAACCTAGAGATAATGTGATTGAGTAAAAATAGGGTGACAATTTTACATTTTTCATCATATATAGGCATAGCCTCAACCCATTTAGTAAAATAGTCGACAACGACGATAATATAACCATGATCCTTGACTAAGGTAGGATTACAATGCATGGAATCAATTCCCCATTTTGTGAAGGGACCAACAACAATGATAGGATGTAATAGACCCAAATGAGTGCACTTTTTTGGATTGAAAAAGTTGACAAGGGGAGCATTTCTTAATGGATTCAATACAATCTTTAAATATAAAAGGCTAAAAGTAACCAACGCATGGTATTTTACGAGATGTATCCATCCTATAAAGATGACCACCAGAGGCTCCAGAATGGCATCCATTTAACACACTTTCAGCTTCATCATGATTTAAACAGTGTCATAGGATGGAATAAAGACCACGATGATCCATCGTATCATTAATGATAAGGTAATACTTGGCATGATGAAAAAAATGGTGATGTTCGTCATGAGACAAACTCAACTGAACACATTGCGTCTGGATATACAAAATAAGATCTCCATACCAAGGGTTAGAAATACTAAGAATGAATAAATATTCATCAAGAAATGGATCAATGGTTTGTGGTTCCTCAGTAATACGGGGAGGATTGCACATTAGATCAGCAAAAGATAAAGACTTTTTTTAACTGTATTTAGCAAATTCTAGATTAAATTCTTGGAGGATAACAATCCAGCGAGAATACTTGCCCCCTAGCACTTGGCAAGTAAAGATATAGTACATGGGATTAGAATTTGCGAAAACAATTGTCGTGCGGAGAAAAATGTAATGGCGAAACTTCTAGACTGTGATGACCATAGCCATAGCTAACTTTTCAACATGTAAATGATGGGTTTCAAAATCAAGAAGACTCTTACTCAGATAATAGATAACATGTTCTTGTCTATTGTTTTCTATTTGTACTAATAACATGTTGATAATGGTAATGGATGCAACCACATACAAGGAATGACCCTTAGTATAATCAGGAGGTTGCAACACATGCGCATGTGTAATGACATGTTTGAGATTATCGAAGGAATTTTTCGCAAGGTCATGCATAATGACCGTGTGTTTTGTTGACATAATTACATACGAAATGGCACAAGAAGTTTCCATTACCTTGCAAACTTTGAACTTGAGTAATGTTGGTTGGTGGTGGTAGGGCCAAAATGGCCTCTGTTTTCAAATGATCAATTTGGATGCCATGTTTGGAAATAATGAACTCAAGCAGTCATCCAATATCAATACAAAAAACAAATTTGTGCATATTCAAATGGATATTATAGTGGTGACATCGAAGAACAATAGCTCTTAGATAGTCAAAATGGTGTTCTCGATGCTGCAAATGGGCAGATAAATCGTCGATATAAGGTTTCCCTATCTGTTTTATATGATGGAAAGAATAAGACATGGCACTTTGAAATCTAGCTCTAGTGCTTTTAAGACCAAAAGGTAATTTGCAATAAGCAAAGGTCCCCTGATTGCATATAAAATTAACATTATGTTGATCAGAAGGGAGTATCTCTATCTAATTATAGTAAAAAAAACCATCCATGAATGAAAATATGACACTTCCATCACAATTATTGATAATGTGATCGATATATGGAGTGGGATAGTTGTGATCCTTTGTACAAGATCGATTGATATCCCTAAAATTGATACAAACCCTAATCGTACCCTTTTTTTAGTAACATGAACAATATTAGAAACCCATTCTATCAAAGGTATAGGATAAATGAACGCATCTCTAAGAAGTTTTTTTACTTGTTCCTTAATGGTCATAGCTTTCCGTGGATCTATTTGACTAAGTTTTTGTCAGACTGGCTTGGAATCAAGGTATGTTTTAATCTCATGAACGACAATTGAAGGATCAATACCTGGCATTTCTTTGTAGATCCATGCGAAAAAATCATGAAATTCCCTGAAAAGGGTTGTATAAGTTTCAACTTCCTGAGTAGAAAAGTTATGGACCAAATGGATATGTTCAATAACATTAAGTTTCACCGTTATCTCGAATGGAGTAGTCTTAGTAATGTTACTAAAATTCTCTTCATACTCAACATTTTGGATGGGTGTAGATTCTTGAGAAGAAACAATAATATCGAATGAAACCAATGACTCAAACTCAACTTCTACCAATTGTAAATGGGGAAGGAAAGAAGATCTATGGTGAGCGTATTTCCAAGGAAACTCATCTAAGGACATAATCTCCATGATAGATTTGTCTAATGGAAGGGATTGTAAAAGATATTCCAAATATGGATGGGGAGAATCTAACCAATATGGTAGATGGTAGGGTTCTGATGCAACTAAAAGGTGATCATTAATACTACAGTCACCAGACGTGTATTGAATGGTTTGATAAATTGATTCAGAGGGACTCAAAGATATCAAATCATCAATTGATTTCCATTTCAAAATATTGCCATGACTTGTCGAAATCATGTTAGCGGACACAACTGCGAAGGAGGAGGAGGACTTTTAAATGGAAAGAATCCCATAAGTGGAGATTCCTTAATAAGTCCTACCCCAATGTTAGGATATTGTGGGACTAATGATGAAAAAAGAGGAACATTATTCATAGAGTGGAATTAGTATCTGGAGAGAAAAAATCTAGTTGATCAATGGCGACAATCTTTCCTTGGTATGGAAACTAGACCACAAGAAAAACAAATTATGTAACTATGTGCATCACTTAGAACCAATTTATTCCCAATAGAAGATTATATTCCAAGGGTGCATCGACAACTTTAATGTGAATGGACATAGATTTGGCCCCTAATTGGAAGCATTGAGTATTACATTGCATATTGTGCTCATTTACTTGACCATGGTATGATAACGAAGAGGGATATACATTAACTAATGGTTCCTTAAGTATTATTGGTTAATTCTCGTACCTAGATATGGATTTGTTGCTTGGTATGTTTTACATGAATTTTTTAGTGCTCAATTAGGTAATTGACTCATTTTTTTCAATGGTGGAGCTTGAACTCATTTGGATGATGGTGAACACCCATGAAGATCTTAGCAATGTGACAATGACATGGCATGATTATGGCTAGATGAAGTAGAGCACTCCCCTTGTTGGCATATTTTTACACATGCGAAGGCATGCAAACCTTGCTTGCATGTTGTTATAGGTCGGTTTACATTGGCACCTAATAACCTATAGTTTTGGAGACTGGTTCATGGTATTTGGGCATGGCTTCTCTTGTTTTCAAAGGATTCTCATTACACAATATCCTAGTGTAGGTTGTTTACGATATTTCTTAGAAGAGATGTGTGGCTACTTGGGCATTTGATTACTTTGGCACATTCTCTTAGGATGCACTTCCCTTAGAGGATTATTTTAATAATGGGGCCTTAGATCCAATGGAGGTTGTAGCCATATTTTGCACACTCTTCTAGGGAGCAACCTCCACGAAGTATTTTATGTTATTTTTCACGTTTTTCATGTTCAACATGGTCTGATTGCACACTTGTCAGAGGCATCCCTTATCATGGAGTATTTTATGACATATTCCCAATTCATGGTGGTCTAAAGACTCATTCTTGCAAATTTATCCAGGCCTCACCTATCCCTTTGATTATTTTATTATTATTATTTAGTGGTTGCGGCATGTAAATTTAGTTTGGAGTGCTCCCTTATGTGGACTTATTGCACATGTTTCTATGGATTACTATTTATGACAAGTTTTTTGAGATTTGGAGGTAGTTCCCTAACCCCTTATCATATCTATGTTGTTGGTAGATCTATGTACCTAACTAGCTTGGACACACATATTGAGGTCATCCCACTATGGCTATATGGACATTGTGTACACTTATCTATGTTATATTCTATTTACGGAAGATTTGGTTAGCCCTTTAAGCGATATATTTAACGCCTTTAAGTTATTTTGGTAATCATGGGTTGATATATTGGTTTTTGACTCTCTTTCTTGAGCAGGTCATCATTATTTTATCAACACTAATCGAAATCCTATTTGAACAATTCTTCGCAATTCTCATCGTTCCGGCATGGTTCCAACTTTTCCGACCTCACAGTTTGATTCGGAGACACCAAACAACCTCGAGAAGCGATCATTCGTGAGCAGGAAATGTTTCAAGTGTGGAAGCAGGATTGGCCATTAGATTCGAGTCAGAATGACACCAGAAACACGCCGAAAATAGGTCTTTTTAGTTAGGAACCATTTGACTTTGTCCACTTGCACTAAAAGGTTACTTTCATGACAAAAAAGAATGCAATGCATTTAATCTTTGTCCATATGAACAATAGTCTCGATATGAAAGAAATTCAAAATAATCTTTGTCCATATGGAATAAACTTTTCACTTTACCACATTACATAAGATTATGAAAGGCCTCTCAATTTTGGTTGTCACCTTTACACAATGTAGATTAATATGAAAAAAATGTAGATGGATGTGAATGAGCCATTTAATAAGTACCTCGCAGTAGTTTATTTAATTTTGTTTCGCAGTAGTTCATTTAATTTTGTTTCTACGGGATTATGAGTTAGGTTAGATTTAATGGCTTATAGTTTCCTGCAGCAACATTAAATGCGTTAGGTTAGATTTAATGGCTTATAGTTTCGTGCAGCAACATTAAATACGCTGTTGCAAGGTGCATTTTGACGCCATGAATATTTATGTACATACACGAAATGCATTTAGTGGTGTTACGTCTCAGTTTTGGGAATCAACCATTCACAGTGTAGATTGATGAGGATGATGGATGAACAAGAAAAGCATTGGTGGTGTTTCCCTATGGTATGGTGATGTAACCTCTCATATTGTTTGAGGCTTTATTTTTTTTATTTTCATCACATTCTTTGTGATGAAAATCACAAGAATTGATATATTTGGTTAGATAATGTGTATGTTTGTCATGGATTGTGACTTTCCTAAACGAGTGCTTCCAACATATGTTCATTCTTAGTGCTCTTGTCCCTTAGTAATTATGTTGTTAAATTATTTAGGTGTAGTAGGGGGCATCATAGATGACTTAGCTTTGATGTTGAACTTGGTGTATGTGCACCCTAGAGGATATGGCTATTTTGATGATTATTTATCATTCTCTTAGTGATGGATTTCTTGACGATGGTGAGCACTCCCTTTCTTTGGAATCCTTTCACATATATGGAAGTATTGAGTATTACATTTCATATTTCTCTCATTTATGACAATGGTATAATCACGAAGATGGATACCCATTAAGTAGGGGTTTCCCTGAGTATTATTGATTAACTCTTGTTCCTAGATATGGATTGGTTGCTTAGTATGTTTTGCATGGCATCTTAAGGCTTCACTTAGGTTATTGATTCATTATTTAAATTGGTAGACCTCACACTCATTTGGATGATGGTGAACACCCATGAGGATCTTAACAATGTGACAATGACATGGCATTGATTGTGGCTAGATGGAGTAGAGCACTGCCCTTGTTGGCATATTTTCACACATGCGAAGGCATGCAGACCTTGCTTACATGTTGGTATAGATCACTCGACATTAGAACATACTAACATATATTGTTAGTGAGTGGTTCATGGTATTTTCAAATAGTTTCTTTTTTATTCTGAGGATTATTATTACACAATCTCTTGTGCAATTTGTTTATGAGATTTCTTAGAAGAAATGTGTGTATACATGTGTATTTAACTACCTTGGCACATCCTCCTAGCTTGCACTTCCCTTAGAGGATTATTTTATTAATGGGGGCCTAGATCGAATGGAGTGCAAAGCCATACTTTTTCATACTCTTCCAAGGAGAAACCTCCATAAAATATTTTATGTTATTTTGCATGGTCAATATGGTCTCATTGCACATTTCTCACGGGAGGACATTATGTTGTAGTATTTTATATTATATGCCGAATTCATGGTGGTCTAAGGACTCATTCGTGCAAATTTATCTAGGATATACCTATCCCTTTTATTATTTTATATTATTTGGTGGTCGTGTGAAGGAAATTTAGTCCACTCTCCTAGTGGAGTGCTCCCTTATGTGGACATATTGCACATGTTTCTATGCATTACTATTTATGATGTTTTTTGAGCTTTGGAGGTAGCTCCCTAACCCCTATTTATGATGTTTTTTGAGCTTTTGGAGGTAGCTCCCTAACTCCTTAACATATATTTGGTTTTGGTATTTATGTACCTAACCAGCTTGGAAACACATATTGAGGTCGTCCTACTTGTTGATGATGAGTAAAATGGATATATGGACATCGTGTACACTTATCTATGTTATTTTCTATTTGGGGATGAGTTGGTTAACCTTTGAAGAGACAACTTTATCTCCTTTAATCTATTTTTGGTTATCATGAGTTGATCTAGAGGGTTTTGATTCTCTTTCTCGAGGAAGTAATCATTATTATACCTGCCGTCGACAGGTTATATAGCGATCAGTTGGTCGCCAAATCCCATTGACCAGTATTTGTTAAAAAAATTAACACAATGTTTATTAAAGTTTTTCAAATTTGTATTATTAAAAATAAATTTGTTGAATATCAAAAATAATTTTATAATTTTTCAAAATTATGTTAACTATTTTTTGATTGGTGCAGAGCAGAGATTTGACCATTTTTCCCTGCTGTGCAAAATAATAATTGAATTATAAAAATGAATTAAAAATATAAAATTGAGGAAAAATTACAAACTTGGCACGTATAGTCTGACGACCGTCATTCATTTCTTTCACTTAATTGTGACTGACTTTGCATAACCCTCGAGAGCCGTGAGCTGCAAAGCTTCTTCGTTTTCTACCTCGGCCTCTTTAAAACAGCTGACTCATTCTTTTCGACGTGGCGCGTTATGATTGGAGGAGATCTTTGTTTATTAATTGAGGAAGGTTTACGACATCTGGTATATATGAAATGAAGACGAAATTCATCGAAATGAAATGACAATCTTGGGAAAGAGGATTGCACAGCCGACTCATACCAACTTGATGATTTTGGCATTTAATATTAGCAATGGAAGTATTTTATCCAACATTGATATTAAGAACAATTGAGCCATTAGAGATCGGCGTAAAAGTGTTTCCTTAGGCTACTGAGGCATTGCGGACACAAGGGCAAACATTGAAGTTTTGAACATTGAAATTTTTGACATAGGTGAATTTTTGAACACTGAAATTTTTTACTGCCAACAAATGTAATTTTTCAATAATGGAGAATATTTTGGATGATGACAATACATGTTATTAGAAAAAAACATAATAACTTAATTCTACAACAATAAATATTTGCATTAACGTTCTCTGTCTATGATGAATTCAGTGTCTATGATAAAAATCTCGCAGATATCTGTTACTATCAAGCAAAGACTGAATTCGATGATCACGTTATTGAAAGACAGTAATGTCCAACAAACACTAAAATAAGAATTAGGTTAATTCTGTGGCAATTTCAAGACAATGATTTGCATGAATGTTCTCAGCGTGTAATAAAATCTCATAAATCTCATTTATAAATATATATGAAGAATTAAAATTACCAACAAGGGTGCCATATGTGACAGGAAAGTTGTTTGTGATCTTCTTGAGTTGAGAGTTTGAATATCTAGTTGGCTTTTCATAAACACATTCCCTTAGGAATTTCTCCACCTCTGAAGCAGATTTATGAGAAGACTGTGTTCTCCTCCTCCTCTTGGTATAAAAAACGCTAATAAGAGCATTGATGTTGCATTCAAATCAACTCCTCCAAAGGAGCAACCTGCAGTAGAATATTGAACAAAAAATATAAATGTGATGTTCGTCCAAGACCGAAGGGAATAATGGAAACCAATTCACCTAAGCGTTAAAGTGGAAATAGTGGATAGGAAGAAAACATAATTTTACCTATTATAATGGCTGATTGGTTTGCATGACCTGTAAAACAACCATAACAAGTATCATAAGTAACAGTAAGGATCTACATATACATATGTTAATAATTTGAAGGGAAGTTCCCATTAACATTAACATTCGCAGCTTCAAGTGATCAGAGATGAGGATGGGCCATCAATAGCTATAATAACCCTATTTATTGGGACTTTATAACAAATTAACTGAAATTTTAATTCGAAGAAGTTTTGTTGAATATTAAAGCATATCATGGTCGGGGCATTTGTGGGTACGGGGTCCATCTCTGGAATAGCAGACAAAAGGTGCGGTTGAATCAAAAATGTTGTAACCGCAGATTCCCTCACTTGCCTGACATGATTTACAACTTTGATCTCTCTTTATATCATTGTAAATCCATTTCGCTATTCCCGCCTGAAGAGGTAGTTGCTCCATGGAACATCCGGGAAGCGAATACCCATAGTCGTGCAAAGAATAAAAGATAGAAGCGTTGCATTACCTGAGATGCTATTTTCCCGTGTTGTAGATTTCATGCGCTAAAACTCTCTTACAATTATAGACAGTTAGAGTCCAGTTTACATTACTCGTAATATTGAAGAGGCCATGGACGGAGCCTATTGAAAAGCGATCATCTAAAAATTGGTAGTTCTCCTCCCTGACATTAATAAAATTGTTATAAATACCATAGTGAAACTTTAGTATTGCGTAATTCTGGGAATCAATCGCAATAAGTGCAGTCGAGTTCTGCACACAACCGATCTGATTCTGATTCCTTGACATGCGTTTGTTAGATGTAAATGTGACAGGAAACAAATGTGCCAGGTGGTGGTGTGCATGCAGGTATTATGTCTCCTATGCAACGAGTATATCCACAGCAGGGATTTGTTGTCGGTGTAGTGGAGCAAGCATCATTGCCTTCTGAAGTGGTTATTAAATTTCAGGAATGGTACCATTCGTTTCGCCATCACGTATAAGAACTAACTATTAATTAATTAATTGTTTCATTGTATTGTACTAACCATGCTAACGTGGAAGTTGTCATTACTTGTGGAGCACCCCATATACTAGGCGATCTATCTATTATTATCGTGTGGTGCATGAAAGAATTGTGACACATGTGCATGCAATTTGTGTTTTCCTATGCATATCTTGGAAATTTTTTGTTACCACAGATTTTCCACAAGCGTATGCCACCTTAGGTTGTAGATCTTGCACTACGACTCAAGGAGCTCCAAAAATGGTTCATTTTCCTCTCGCAAAGTTCCTTCGAACTGCATTATTTGATTTATCTAACTCATGAACAACTCTCTCCAATGGCATGTAGGATTAACGCCTTCATTCCCTTTTATAAACACGTCTAAGCACTTATCCAAATTGATCCCTCCATGAAATGTAACATGTCACGTCCCCACCCCTCATCTAGACGATGAAGAGGACACGGCCAACATTGTTGTTATTGTCAAATGAGCGATCTAGCTCCATGAACACAAACATAAAATGCATTGGAATAAAAACATATACATATGTATAAGACATGTAAATACAACGAAAGCAAATACATTTTGTTCAACACATTCAAGCATTCATCATGTTCATAATAATTTATAAAACAAATACAGTTGTAGAGATTAAATGCACAAGAATACTTATTTGAAGAAGAAGCTTTCCTGCAACTAGCTACGTCGTTGCAACGTTCCACCCAACCATAGGCCAGTGTGCTCATCAATCTCTCAGCATCACTGCCACCCCCGAGACCGAATTTTTGGGATCCAATGTCAAAACTTTCGCGATCAAATATTAGGATCAAAGTACTGCTCAAACTTAAAACACCAAGTCCAACTTATCTTTTAATGCACTTTGCATTAAATGCAATAAATAAAAAGAAAATTCGAATGTTCTACTTCAAATAATGAAACCATTCAAATGTTCTATATTAGATATGAAGCAATTGTGAACACCTAACTAAATTTTTCTAATAATTTAAAAATAAAAAAATTATAACCAATTATACAAATTATAAACATTATTTTGGAGCAGGGACTAGCTGCTTTGCAGCTAATTTGATAGCGGGTAAACACAGGCATCCTTTTTTTGAGTTGGAATGACATGAATACACAGAATACGACATTGATGTTAATCAAATAAATAACCGTGTACATGCATGACGCAAAGCCCGCCGCCAACGCTGGACAAGCGAATTCCCATGATTGCATCATACTCAACTTGTCCAATAAAAATGAGACAAATCACTCAATAAAATTTATTACCTCCTCTTCTCCAAAGCCGAACCTTTGAAAATACAAAGATGGAAACTAATACTCTCAACCTATCTATGGATGCCCCCGTCGTTGACATAAAAGACTAATGTTATTGTAATCTCTTGCCATGAATATATAGTTCAGCTTGCCCTTCAACTTCTGCTTATTTATAAACCTCCTCTTACGTATGGATTGTGTATGTTGTACTAGTTTTTTTGGTATGTTTTTAATGTTTCATAATTACTTCAGCTTTTAACTTATATATACAATATAGCATTAAAATATTTCTAAACGGCAGGTATAAGCAGCCTTGCTGCTATTTTCTTGTTTTATGATTGTTTCACATTGTTTAACAAAAAGAGTAGTTACATTTGCACACATTCCTAAGACCATAGTTGTTTTATGGTGCACAATAACAAACCTGGATACCCTAATAAATGTTGTATAGGATGAAATATATATCATTAGATAAAAATGTTTTAGATCCAACGGTATATATACCATCATATATAACATTTTTCAACTTGTTGTAGGCTAGTTATTGTTTGTCGTTTTTTACTATATTTGGACTTGATTTATCATCATAGAAACGCTCCCTAGGATGGGGTATTTTATTATTATGCCAAATACTTATTTGCATCATTGGAGGTTATTCTTTATCATTTGATGGATTTCTTGACACAAACCTAACGAGGACATCTTGCATAAGAGGACACATGGCATTTCAACCATCTTGGTTATTTTACTGGGTTATTAAGGTTATTGACTTGTCATTTATTAGTTAAAAGATACTATTTGTTTATTCCTCCTTGAGATAGATCTAGGATTTCGCATTGAGAGATATTGTTATTTTAATGGGAAAATTTTGAATTTAGCTCTCTTATGAAGCTCATCATGTTGTAATGCTTGTTGGAAGTTTGTGGAGACACATAATATGACTTAATACAATTGAATGCTATTTTGGAGCTTGTGGCATATTTTTTTGAGATTCAAATGGCTGAGAATTATTGTTGAAATTAATATTTACATTAAATATGTTGGAGGTTTGAATTCATAATATATGTTGGAGGAATGAATTCATAATAGCCTTGTTTTTTTATTTGGAAGAGCTAATTTTCGGTTCATTCCGGTTTGATTCCTTGTCTTTTTTTTGTTGAAAAGTGTTGGGATGTGTCTTTCCTAGAGTTGGGCATTCCATGAAGAAAAGCAAATAAAACAAAGTTGCAGATGCTTTGAGTCAACAGATAGCCTCATAATTTGATTTTATTTTATTGTATTGTATGTTGGCAAATTCAGGGAGGACTTATATATGTGAACTCAGAAACTTTTCAGAAGAAGAATTGTGAACTATTATGAATTACCATTTCTGTAACAAGGAGTGTTGAATGGTCGTAGTGCACAAATATTTAAAATGAAGAGCAGTCGCAGCACTTGAAATATAGTTTTCAATCATGATGAATGGCTCTCTTCCTCGTTGATAAATGAAGTCTTCCATTATGGCCGGCCATGGTAAGAAAATTCATTCACAGTTTCCCTTGAAATGCAAGAAATTCAAATACAGTTTTCACGGTTTCCCTTCTATATCCAAGAAATTCAATCACAGTTTTCACATTTCCTTTCATCCATGGAACATCAAAGTTTCACGGACTTTCTCTTCATTTTCATTCATCCAGTGGCGAATTTATTTTTATATTTTTATCATTTATCCATCTTTTAATTTAGTTTGATGTCTACTATAAATATTGACTTTTTGTATATTTTTATTTCTCTATTAATTTAGTATTTATATTTCCTTCGTTTATTTTTTTAATTAGTTAGTTTGCTTGCCTCTTGTCTTTCGTTAATATGGACAAAAATTTATTAATTTAGTATTTATATAATAATTTATTTATTTATTTTGTAAATAAATATTAAATAAATGTTTATATATATTTTATTTTAAAAATCTAAAAATATATATCAACATACATTTTGATGAAGCTATACAAATTTATACAATAATACATTGACGTATATAAAGACTTAATAGAAAGGCATAAACAATGTGTTCTATATAAAAACATTACGAAGTGGTCCCCTTTTCATGAAAAGCATTTTCTTTTCATTATTTTTATGTTTCAACAACTATTATATTATAGTAAGATTAATCTTCCATTTTCATTTTTTTATTAAAGAAACAAAAGAATATTAGAAAGAAAGAAAAATGTGGAACTAATATTTTATGTTAAAATATTTTAGTTAAATTAAAATAAGGTTTTATCTATTTTTGGTTATTTTCATCTTCATCACTTTTCATTATTTTAGTCTAGTTGCTTGTCTACTTGTTGTACCCTTCATCGCCAAGAGGATAATACAATATTTTCCCCACGAAATCGATGTTATGTTTCACGAAGTAATGGGTGTAAAGAGAGATGCACGAACTTTACGAGAAGGGTTGTAAGGCCAGTGAGAGATGTGTTGGATGCACCTTCCTGTGCCATTTTAGGCCATCGAGCCAATCCTTGAATCTAGATAGGATACCCAAGATGCATGAAGTAAGGCTCATAGTCCATAACCCTAGGATGATCTTTTATTCATTAAGCTCTGGTGACTATATTTAAAGTAGAGGTCTATGGTGCATATCATTGGCCTCTACTACTAGTGGATGGTTTATAATGTTGTTTTTCAATTTGAAAGTGGATGTCATGATACAATCAATAAAAATTAAAACCAAATTGATACTTGTAACGTCTTCGACCCTCCGATCGATGAAGAGGACGCTACCATGACATTAACCATCCGGGCAACTAGCCCCATGAACATGTACATACATATAAACTCAAGAAAAATGCTTGGAAGTAAAAACATGCATACATGATTATCATACAGCGGAAGCGAAACCATACATTCCAGCATTTAACATGTTCATCATCATTCATTAAACATCAAATATGATTGTAGAAGTAAAATGGACAAGCATACTTATCTTATAAAGAAATCGTTTTGCAACCAGCTACGTCGCTGCAACGTTCCACCCAACCATAGGCCAGTGTGCTCCTTAATCTCTCAGCAACGCTGCCACCCCCGAGCTGGGCATGATTCCCCAAGGAATAAGGAACAAGCAGTCTTACACATAGCTAAGGATACACAAAACAGCCAAGCCAACACAGTTGGGTTCATCAGGCCATCAACAAATCAGTCAAGCCAACACAGTTGGGTTTATCAGGCCATCAAGGAGCTAGGAAAGGCTAAATGCTAAGCTGGTGAGCTCATTGAAGAGCTAAGATACCTACACCAGAACTAGCGTGACTTCTATCACACCCAACACAAGGAAATCAATCCCTTCTCTGCTACACAGTCCCTCAGGCCATGATCTCCCTTCCAGTGCTATTCAGGGGTTTTGGAGAAGAAAGCCAGTCCTCTAGCTCTGTCTGTGTGGTTCCCAAACACAACAGGTTTATCAAGCAACCCAAGCCCTCATCCCCACTCCAACACAGTCCGAAGACCAACCACTGCATAACTGCAGCCAAACAAGCGATTCACAGCTTAGACAGGGGAAATCAATTCCTGAGTCGTTCTTGGCCCTATCATGGCCAAAACGACTCAATAATAACCTACAGCAGCTCAAAACGTGAATGAGACCACAACAAATGAACAAACTATGGAAGACAACGACCCCTGTCTCAACAATGAAACACGAGAAAAGCACAGACCGGAGTTGGGAAAGAAAATAGACTCTCCACATGGATAGGAGGAAAAACGTATGCCCGGACCACAAATTGGTATGGGAACACATACACACAGCAGAAAATCGTGAATGCCCCTTCACAGGGAAATAATGGGTGACAAAACATGGCTCCCCAGCTCGCTGCGTGAGTAAAACCAAGAAGAATCTTGTGCGTGAGGAGAACAGAACATCTCTGCGTGAGGATGGGAAATTCCAGCCTGTGCGTGAGGATAGCAAAACAATGGAGAGTGGGAGAGTGGAAGAGTCTGCTGGTGGAGTGTGCATGTGGGCAAGGACTGGCAGTCCTGCCACCCACCACTTCCCAGCCATAACTGGCCCCAACTAACAACAGAAGTTTTAAATGGGTGGTTGACACATGGCTTTTCTCCATAGGCTCAAGGTTTAACAATTCCCCCACCTTATCCTTAGGAAAATCATGCCCTTTTCATTATGGTTGCATTGACATAGCTGGTTGGGGTTTATTTAATTAAAAAACATATTTACATGATGCCAAAATTAATACGTGTCGTATATCACGATATACCATAGGCAATGATTCCAATCGCCGAAACATAACACAACCAAATCTATGGTGGGGCTTTTGCCTTTAGCTCCCACACCATAATTAATTACAATATATCCATCATGTACATTTAATGCAAATGGGGTCAAAACCAGGGTGTTACATTCCCCTCCCCCTTCAATAGCACTGTGCTCAGTGCTTTACAAAATTGAACAAAATGCTACACTGGTATCACCTCAATGTTCCGCAGAATTGAACAAAAATGGATCTGCCAATCGCATGGCATCCTCCAGCTTCCACGCAGCCTCTTTAGGTCTATAGTGCTCCCATTGCACCTTTACCTGCCCTATGGCCCAGTTCCGGAGCATTGTGACCTTCCTGTCGAGGATGCCAATTGGCTTGATTTGGAACTCTCCCTTGGGTTCCACCTGAATCACATCCCAATTTATCACATGGTTAGGATCATGTACATATCTCTTAAGCAAAGAAACATGAAAAACATTATGAGCTCTAGTGCTAACAGGCAATGCAAGTCTATATACAACTAGTCATATTCTTTCAAGCACTTCAAACGACCCACAATATCTTGGTGACATCTTGGCACAACTCCCAAGGTTCAAGGAAATCTTCCTTTCCCTCACTCAGAGGTAAACATGATCCCCAACACTGAACTCCCTGTTCACCCTATGCTTATCTGCATAGTTTTCTTCCTTTCCTGTGCTACTTTCATATTCGATCTAATCTTTACAACCTCCTGCTCCATTTTCTTGAGCAGTTTTGGACCAATCACAACCCCATTCATTGGATTATCCCAAGTCACTGGTGTCCTACACCTTCTTCCATACAAAGCTTCATACGAACTCATCCCCAAGGATGCCTGCTATCCATTGTTATAAGCAAACTCTACCAAGTGTAAGTAATCTTCCCACTTGGTTGGTTTGTCCATCACGTACATGCGAAGCGTATCTTCAAGCACCTGATTAACTCTCTCTGTCTTCCCATCTGTCTGAGGATGGTATGCAGTGGTGAAGTTTAGCTTTGTACCCAGATCTGCAAACAACCCCTTCCAAAAATTGAAAGTGAACTTGACATCTTAGTCAAAGACTATTGCCTTAGGAAATCCATGCAATTTGAAAATCTCCTTCATGAAGATCTTTGTGATGTCATCAGTCTTATGCGTAGAATTTACCGGTATAAAATGCACTGGCTTTGTCAACTTATCCACCACAACCATGATGGAATCATGTTGTCTCCAAGTCATCAGCAATCCTGTAATGAAATCCATGGAAATAACTTCCCATTTCCATTCTGGAACTGGCAAAGGTTGCAACAAACCTGCTGGATGTTGATGTTCAACCTTTACCTGTTGACATTTCATGCACCTTGAAATGTATTCAGCCATGTCCTTTTTCATTCCTGGCCAAAAGTACTATTTTTTGGTGGTAGCAGTTGTCTTCTGGTATCCTGGGTGACCAGAATATGGAGCTTGATGGATCTCATCCATAACTACTCTCCTAAACTCTACTACATCCTGCAAGTCCCATAAAAGATCTTACATCTATCACATTTCTTGGAGTAGGCCAATTCATAATGGCTTCAATATTTTTAGGGTCCAAAAATATACCCTCTTTTGAGATAATGTGACCCAAATATTGAATTCTATCTCTATAGAGGTCACACTTGCTCAGCTTTGCATACAGCTAATGCTCCCTGAGCAATTGCAATGTCAGTCTCAAATGCTCTTCATGCTCTTCCTCATTCATAGAATAAATAAGAATGTCATCAAGGAAAACAAGAACAAACTTGTCCAAAAACCTCCTGAAGACACTATTCATAAGGCACATAAATGTAGCTGGTGCATTTGTGAGACCAAATGGTACCACTACAAACTCAAAATGTCCATAGCTTGTTCTGAAGGCTGTCTTATGAATGTCTTCATCCTTGATTCTCACCTGATGGTAACCAGACCTCAAGTCAATCTTGTAAAATACCTTTGCTCCTCTCATTTAATCAAAGAGGTCATCAATCCTAGGCAAAGAATATTTATTCTTCACAGTAACCTTGTTCAACTGTCTGTAATCGATACACAACCTGAGTGTACCATGTTTCTTCTTTACAAACAGAACTGGTGCTCCCCAAGGAGACACACTCAGCCGGATATACTTCTTTTCCAACAACTCTTGCAGTTGCATCTTCAATTCTAGCATCTCCTATGTACTCATCCTATAGGGTGTCTTGGACACTGGTGCTGCTCCCAGCACAAATTAAATTGTGAAATCAACGTCCCTGTTTGGAGGAAGCCCTGGAATCTCATCAGGAAACACATCCTTGAATTCCTATAACACCTGATAGTCCTCCAACCTAGGAGTTTCGTCCCCTGTTGCCTCAAAAATATGAGCTGCATACAACTGCCAATCCTTCCTACAGAACTTCTTCAACTACATTGTTGAAACCTACCGTATTGAAATCACCTTTGGAATATCTTTTACCACTACTAGTTTCCCTTCTTCATCCATGCATCCAAAAGTCTTATTATAACAATCAAGCTTCACCCCGTGAGCTTCTAACCAATCCATTCCAATGAGTACATCATAGGAACCAAGTGGTAGAACATTCAGATCTACATAAGTGACCAAACCATTCATGACCAATGGACATTTCTCTACTACTTCACTGACATTTCTCTTAGTTCCAGTGGCTAGCTGAACTAACCAAGATTTCTTATGCTTTACTTTCTTAAAAGCACAAATCTCCACTGCTCTAGGAGTAATGTAATTGTGAGTAGAACCAAGGTCAATCCAAATAGAAACAGATTGCTAAACAATCTTACCTGCAACTTCAATCACAGTTGACTGGTGATCTTCCTAGTGGTCCTCCAGTGCTGCATAGATCATAGGGACTGCCCTTGCTACTTGACCCACTGTTTCTGCTCTTTGAATGTTGTAAGCTGGTCTTACACTTTCACTCTTGAGTGGACAATCTCTACACATGTGGGGTCCTTTACATTTCCAGCATTGGAGTGGTCCACCATTCTATTGTGGATCTTCAAGCTTTTCTCTTATCACTCCAACTGGCTTACTCGCAGCTTGGGATGGTTGCTTTTGTTGATTCCTGAAGTTAGAAGGTTTTAAACATTTCTTTCTTTGGTCAAACTTCTCATTCTTCTTGTCCTTCCATGCTTTATGGTAATCTGGTTTACCTTTGCTTTGCTCATAGCAATACTTAGCCTTCCTTATTGCTTCTTCAAGACTTCTAAGTTCATAAAACTCAATTCTATCTTTGTAAGATTTGGGCAATCCATTCAGAAAACATTGGACCTTCACCTTTTCATCTCTGATGTACTTGGCATACCTCAACAACTCCAAAAACTTATTTGCATACTCTTCCATGATATGATGTCCCAATCTCAGCTCATGGAACTCCTTAATCTTGTTGTCATAATACCAGTCAGAGAGGTATTTCTGTTTGAAATACTTCTTGAACTGTTTCCACTTAAGTCTCCTTTCACTGATCCTCTTTACTTGCTTGAGGTGCTCCCACCAAATGGATGCCCTTCCATTCAGATTGAATATGGCAACCCTTTCCTTCATGTTTCCTGAATAATCCTTAACCTAGAAGTACGAATCCAAGCTTTAGCCTCTTGTCTAATCTTTACTTCACCACCAAATGGAGGGGGTTTATCCTTCTTAAATTCATCCCGAGGGTGATTCCTATGGTGTTTCCTTCTCTTTCCTTTATGAGAAGAAGAGATTGAATCCCCAATGGATTCTTTGGAGTCAGATGATCCACTAGAAGTCCTTTTTATTCTCCTCGTACTACTCTTACTACCTTCTGGTTTTGTTGTATCTTGTCTAGAGTCTATATTTCTCTTCAAGTCTATCAAACTCTACAACATAGTAGAATTCAACTAATGCCGCTCTTCCTGGGCTTTAATTAAGCTTCTCATGGTGGCTGCAACATCTGACGGTGTCTCTTGGAATCTCCTTCCATTAGATTCTATGTCATCATTTCCATTACGGACATTTTCTCCCTTGGCATCTCTCGCACGCTCGTAGGAATCCCGAACATCATATCTGTCATGGGTTCTCATGGCTGAACCACCACTTACTTACCAAATTGCACTATCTGGAATAATGCCCTTGAAGGTGTCTATGATTATGCAAACATGTTAGTAACACAATTGTTAGATGCATAACATTGATATAAATCAGAATTACTTACGTTCTCCTGGAAAAATCATAAAATAACAATTTTTCCCAAACACAAAATTTTCTTCCTTTTTAGCCCTGTAATCCACTAACAAACTGCTGAAAAATCCACTAAAAAACAACCGAAATACACTGGAAAAACCCACTTGAAAACTCAAATTTTCCTTTGTGAATCGGGTCTCATCCCAACTAATGTTTTGATGTATCGGATCCTTAGTTGATTAGGATTTCGACACTTCAGCGACCCAAACAACAAGTTTTGCGGCGCTCATCAGCGGTCCAATCCTCTAATCTTCTCCGATGTATTGGTGATCCAATCCATTAATCTTTCCCGACGTAGCGACAGTATGGTCCTCTATATTTCTCCGATGTGTCGGCGATTCGATCATCTAATTTTCGCTGCCGTGTCGGCAGTCCAAACAACTAACTTTTGGTGAAACTTCCTTTATCTTCTGCCGACATATCGGCTGTTTGAACAACTAAATTCTTTTCTGACGCATCGGTGAACCAAACAACTAAACTTCGCCGATGTTTTGGCGGTCTCTTCAACTAAACTTTTCTGACAATTTCCATACTTAGAGAATTTTCGGTGAAAATTTCTTTTCGGCTCTGTCGTCAACTTTTTTACCTCCGGCGGCATCGGAAACCCTTCCGCCTAAACACGCCGATGGTCTTTATCGGACGTTCCTTTGACTAAACGAGTCGGCGTTTCGGTGGACTTCGGCTGATCTCCGTCGTCGTTGCGACGGTCTTTAGCTGAACGGAGCCGATGTATCAGTGCCCCCATCTTCTTTCTTTCGTTGTTGCATTGGCTATCCTATCAGCTAATTCGCGTCGACGCCAGGTCTATGTCGGACAGCCCTTTGACTAAATTTTCCACTGCATTGTAAGGGCCTCAGACTGAGTCTTCCCATGAGCCGATGGTCTGACACTTAGAAAAATTTTCCAAAATTCATTTCCGACTGTCCCTTGTCGGGTTCCCTTCTGACTATGCTATCCAATGTATCGGAGGAGCTTCCAACTAAGTCCTTCGATGATCCGATGAGCTCAGCACTTAGAAAATTTCAATGAAATCAATGAAAATTTTCTGAATATTTTATGTCATTCACATTTCTTCCTGCTGGGCAAAGGGCAACCTGCCTCTGCTAGCTGATTTCTCATGGCCCTTCGAGGCCCAATGCTGCAACTATAGCTCTGATACCACTCTGTCACGTCCTTGACCCTCTGACCGGCAAAGAGGACGCTACCATGACATTAACCATCCAGGCAACTAGCCCCATGAACATGTACATACATATAAGCTCAATAAAAATGCTTGGAAGTAAAAACATGCGTACATGATTATCATACAGTGGAAGCAAAACCATACATTCCAGCATTTAACATGTTCATCATCATTCATTAAACATCAAATATGATTGTAGAAGTAAAATGGACAAGAATACGTATCTTATAAAGAACTCGTTTTGCAACCAGCTACGTCACTACAATGTTCCACCCAACAATAGGCCAGCATGCTCCTTAATCTCTCAGCAACGCTACCACCCCCGAGCTGGGCATGATTCCCCAAGGAATAAGGAACAAGCAGGCTTACACATAGCCAAGGATACACAAAACAGCCAAGTCAACACAGTTGGGTTCATCAGGCCATCAACAAATCAGCCAAGCCAACATAGTTGGGTTTATCAAGCCATCAGCAAATCATCCAATCCAACATAGTTGGGTTTATCAGGCCATCAAGGAGGTGGAAAAGGATAAATGCTAAGCTAGTGAGCTCATTGAAGAGCTAAGGATATCTACACTAGAACTAGCCTGACTTCTAGGACACACACACACACCCAACACAAGGAAATCAGTCCCTTCTCTGCTACATAGTCCCTCAGGCCCTGACCTCCCGTCTAGCGCTATTTAGGGGTTGTGGAGAAGAATGCCAGCCCTCTAGCTCTGTCTGTGTGGTTCCCAAACAAACCAGGTTTATCAAGCAAACCAAGCCCTCATCCCCACTCCAACATAGTCTGAATACCAACCACTGCATACACGCAACCAAACAAGTGATTCACAGCTTGGACAGGAGAAATCAATTCTTGAGTCGTTCATGGCCCTATCGTGGCCAAAACGACTCAATAATAACCTACAATAGCTCAAAACATGAATGAGACCACAAGAAACGAACAATGTGTCGAAGACAATGGCCCCTATCTTAACAATGAAACATGGGAAAAGCATAGCCCAAAGTTGGAAAAGAAAACAGACTCTCCGCATGGAAAAACGTATGCCCAAACCACAAGTTGGTATGGGAACACATACACACAGCAGAAAATCGTGAATGGCCCTTCACAGGGAAATCGTGGGTGACAAAACATGGCTCCCCAGCTCACTGTGTGATTAAAACCAAGAAGAATCCTCTACGTGAGGAGAATAGAATGTCTCTGCATGAGGATGGGTGATTCCAGCTTGTGCGTGAAGATAGAAAAACAATGGGGAGTGGGAGAATGGAAGAGTCTACTGGTGGAGTGTGCGTGTGGGCAAGGACTGGCAGTCCTGCCACCCACCACTTCCCAGCCATAACTGCCCCCAACTAACAATAGAAGTTTTAAATGGGTGGTTGACACATGGATTTTCCCCATAGGCTCAAGGTTTAATAATTCCCCCTCCTTATCGTCAGGAAAATCATTCCCTTTTCATTATGGTTGCATTGACATAGCTGGTTGGGGTTTATTTAATTAAAAAGCATATTTACATGATGCCAAATTAATATGTGTCGTATATCACGATATACCATAGGCAATGATTCCAATCACCGAAACATAACACAACCAAATCGATGGTGGGGTTTTTGCCTTTAGCTCCCACACCATGATTCATTACAATATATCCATCATGTACATTTAATGCAAACGGGGTCAAAATCGGGGTGTTACAATACTTCTAGGGAACCTTAATCATACCTTCATCGATGAAGGTATATGTAAGATAACAAATACAAAATGTAGAAGAGAGGTCACTGACATGTTCTATCTAGAGTATGTTCATGACGAACAAAAATTAAAATGGGAAATATAAACATACATCCATTGGTTCATTCAATGAAATAGAAAATTGGTGCAGACTGGGGTTGACCAATGGGTGCAATCCCAATCGGTCGACCACCTACAAATCAAAGTATGCAATGAAATTACACAAACCAGTAAACAAAACACACATTTATTCCAATAAGTATGGCTTTTCAATTAACTGAATGAATCTCTTTACAATGAGATATTACAAGGGGTCAGTCGGAATGAACATCGAATGTTACAGTAAACATACACATCAGGGAATGCTTCATCCTCTATGCTACAAACATTCACTCTCAATCTCACTCTCTACAACACATGTAGGTCTCACAACACACAATTATTCGACTTTGTTTTTCATGGTTTCTCAAAACCTCATCCAACAAAAAGCCCCTTCCTCTGAACATGATCTGATATTTATAGCCTCACTTGATTGCACAATCCTCTATTTCTTCCTCTATAAGCTTTGTTGGCCCATAAGAACCACCATGGATGCATTAACTACACCCTTCGATTTAGCTTAGTAGTTTACGCTACATGTTGAATTTCACCAACCACCATAATTTATCTGTTGCTACTCCAACTACCCCGCCGCTTAGCATTCCTTGAGTTCTAGTTATAGTTAGTCTTTATACCTACCACATTCAGTCGACTTTAACTTCCCAGATCCTTCTCGGGTTTTGGTCAGAATGTTGTCGTCAACCATTCTTTGCCCTTTCCATTAGCTTTCAACCAATTTTGGTCAGAATCACCATACCGATGTTTTTTCTTCCGTCAACCTTCCTTAGGTCGAATCATCGGTTGTCCACCATTGTCTATGCTCCAGTTGGGATCTTGAATTTCCTCCTATCAGCCTTCTACCATGTCAACCGCTATGCTCCTCCACTCGTTGATTGTCTGCTCATTTTCTGAAGGTCATCAACTAACCTCAGAATACTCCAGTCATCTATATTTGACAGTGTTGGTTGGGACTACATGCCCTTGAATTAACCTCCTGAGGTTGAAAAGAAGTTTTTCATGACTCTGCAGTTAATTGAGATCTTCTTTCGAAATTGATGTTGCCTCTTCTAAGTCCTTGTTCACTCATCAAACCAAGTATTATTTTCTGTTTTGGTTCCTTGTCTTTGCGGCTTCTCATTCATTGAGTACTTCTATGACTTCATTCTTTGACTGAACTAACATATGTCTCATCAAATCGTCCATCTCTTGTCCATCACTCGTCGATCTTTCGTCAAAATTGGATAGGTCGAAAAAATTAAATGTTGGTGATATACCCATTACTTTTGGAAACTCAAGCACATAAGCATTGTCCGATATCTTATGTAGAATCTTACACAGACCAATCTTCTTCAACTTCATCCTTTCATATGTTCCTCGTGGGAACCTTTCTTTCCTTGGGTGTGCATATAATAAACCACCTTCTGCAAAGGATTGCAGACATCTCTTCTAGTCAACTCTCAACTTATATGTCGCATTACTTTTCTCAAGCTGCTTTCTCACTTGATCATGCACTTCCTTCATATGCTCAACGAATCAATCTGAGTCTGTGATTTTCTTCACCGTCGTCGGCATCTTGACTAAGAATGTTACTCCATGCAGACTTCTTTCTTGCACAATATCGAATGGACTCATTCCCTTCGACCGGCTCACTAAATTGTTGTACACGAACTCTTCCTACGCAAACACATTTTCCCACTACTTTGGTCAGTCGGAACTTAAATACCTCAGCAGGTTTCCTAATATTATGTTCTCAACTTTAGTCTTCCTGTCATTCCACAAATGGTATGGAGAACTAAACTGAAACTTTGTTTCAAGCTTCTTCCATGGGGTTCTCCAAAAATGACCCAGAAACTTGGTATATCTATCCAAAGTAATGCTCTTCAACAACCCATGCAATCTCACAATCTCCTAGAAGAACAAAAACATAATCCTCGTTGCATCACTTGTCTTCCGACATGGAATGAAGTGCTCTATATTTGAAAATTTGTTGACTACCGCAAATATGGTGTCATTCCCTTTTTGTGCTGTTGGTAATCCAAGCAAAAAATCCATGATGATGTCCTCCCATGGTATAGTCGGTGCAGGAAATGACATATATAACTCCTTATTCTAGCTTCTCTCATTGGCATGCTAGCATACTCGAAACTGTCAAACCCATTTTATTACATTCGTTGACATTCGTAGCCAGTAATACTTCTATGTGACAAACACATTGGTCTTGTCTATGCTGAAGTCTCCTTATAATCCTCCACTGTGCAACTCCTTGATCAAATTCTCCTGCACTTGTCCTCTAGGGATGCATAACTAATTCCATTTGAACACGGCTGATTCACCTTATTGAGCAATATATTATCACATTCATTTGTTAACGGGGGGTCTTAATTGTGAAAAAATAAGGTCAATATATTCTAGGTATTGTGGGGAGGGGAATAGGTTATGGGGGGTTAAAGGTATTAGGGGTATAAAAAGGGGTTTCTAGTAAAAATAAGGAATATATTGTAAAAATAAGGGTTTTTTAATTGGAAATATGTATTGGGGGGGGACTCAACAAAATGATTTTTGTAAGTGACTATCAACATCTAGTGAAATTAGGGGTATTCTTTAATATCCCATGAACCAAGGCGTTATGACATGGTTTCACTAAGTGAATACCGTGTTCCCTTGAAAAAGTATCCCTCTTGGATGAAGTAGTCCAAGTATGGAATTCTATCAACACTCCATGGTTCCTTCGACATTCTCCATGCATCGGCAAAGTCTTCGTCGACTTCAAATTCATCGTTTATCGACTCTAATCTCACCGACTTCACAACAATCGTATCCACCAATGAGACTCTTCGACTCTATCCATCAGATAGTCTATTAGTCTTCCCCAACTCATGCTTCAATACAAAGGTATAACTTTGCATGAACTTCACCCATTCCATGTCCCTTTGGTTCATATTTGTATGAGTGTTCAAGTATCTCAGAGCTTGCTAGTCAGTATACAACACAAATTATTTTGGCAATAAGTAGTCCCTCCATTTCTTTAGTGCTTGGATGATTGCATAGAACTCCTTTTTGTAGACCAAATATTTCTGCTTGGCTTCATCAACTTCTCAATAAAGAATGCAATCAGTCAACCCTCCTAGCTCAACACAGCTCCAATTATCATTCCACTCACATCAAAGTCAACTTGAAATACCTTTTCAAAGTCTCAAAGGGTTAGCATTGGGCTCTCCATCACCTTTGCTTTAGCTTTTCAAAATCTCGTCGGGAAAATTCCATTCACTTGAATTCACCCTTATTTATGCACATTTTCAATGTTGCACATACTCGACTGAAATACGTGATGAAATTGTGGTAGAAAGTAGCAATTCTATGAAAACTTCTCACCTCGGTGGCATTTGTCAGCTTAGGCCACTTTAGAATCACCTTGACCTTTTTAGGATCCATCTTCACTACTTCTCTGGAAATCACATATCCCAGGTATAGTAACTCCTTCTACATGAAGGAATAGTTTTGTACATTTACCAACAACTTTTCTTGATTTCGCTTTTGTATATCTCGTCATTTGAATTCTGCACTCTCTGTCAAGGTCATTATATGCAACACCTTGTTTGGCAGACTCTACCTTGGAACCAAGTCAATCTGGAGTGATATACTTCACGTTGGATACAAACCAATCAACATCTCATTGACCATTATGCCTTTGAACTCCGACAATACTTCCTTGACATCTATCATAATCTTCTCAGTTAACTGGTTAATACTTGGCCCCTTCAGAATTACTGCGAAGCAACATTGTTGATTTTTTTCCTCCTTTAGGAACTCATTTGCTGAACACATCAACAATAGATTTTTCTAATAGCCACTTTCCTTTCCTTGGTTACTCAACTCTTCAACAAATGGAATCAGTTGGAATCTTCTACTATCCTTCTCAATTGTTACTGTGTTCCGTCAATCGTCATGTAACAACTTTCGGTCATATTTCCATTGTCGACCCAACAATAGGTGACAAACATCCATCGAAATCACATCACACAATACATTATCTTCCAGTCCTCCAATATTGAAGTTGATCAAGCATTGGTGTATCATCGTCACATGATGACCCCTCTGCAACCATGACACCTTATATCCATTCAGGTGTCATCGACACTCTAACCCCAACTTGTTGATTAATTCCATCGAGACTAGAAGTTTTCGTGCTTCCTCCATCGACTATGATTATAAAACATCTTTCCTGAGTCTTCACCCTTGTCCTGAATATTTCATTCCTTTGTGTCGAACCCTCTACCTCCTGTCACATCGATGACAATAATGTTTGTTGGCTTGTAAGTTATCGACCTCTCTCCGATGCCACTTCTCCTAAGTTGTCCTTCGCAGTCGAACTAGTATCGTCCCCTCAACTCTTGGATTCTTGTAGACTTGTAGTATCCAAATTTTTTGGGCACTCATATGCCTTGTGTCCTATCTCTCAACACTTGTAACAGACAAATTTCAATTGGTCTGCACATCCACCTCTGAAATCTCTTCTACGACCACTGCTTCTTCAACCTATGAATTTTTCACTTCTCCATCACTACTCAGACATGTCAGCTTCGGTCGTACTTTCTTCTCGTAGATCATCTCAAATTTCTTCTCGGGCCTCACCCCACTAGTCTGTCCTCTGGAGGTGGAATATTTATGACTTCGAGCTGTCGACTTTCCTCTACTCGTCGACGTCTTCCACGACAGCTACTCTTCTACCTTCAACGCTAGTTGGTAGGCTTCATAGATAGTTCTAAACTTTGACGGGATCAACTCATCCTATATGGCATACTTTAGTTTGTTTATGTATCTAGCGACCGCCTCTTTGCCCTCATTGGTCTGTGCCAACTTGACCGATAGTATGTAAAACTCCTTTGTGAACTCTTTCACACTTGACTCCTTTTGCCTTAGGTTTTGTTGTTTCATGAACATAGATATCATATAGTTGGTGGGAAGGAACTTATCCTTCAACGTGACAACCATCTGGTCCCAATTTTTTATCTTTTCCCTTCCTTTTTTTATTCTGTTGGATTGTACGTTATCCCACCATAATGAATCATAGCCTTTTAACTTCAGACAAGAAGATTTTACTCTTTTGGAATCTTCTATCTGCTCCATGCTAAAGTATTTATCCATCTCTCTAACTTAATTTATCGACTCTTCTAAGTCCAAGCTCCCAAGAAATTCAATCACAATGTTCACAGTGTTTTGGAATCTTCTATCTGCTCCATGTTGAAGTATTTCTCCATCTCTCTAACCTAATTTATCAACTCTTCTAAGTCTATGCTCCGAAGAAATTCAATCACAATGTTCAGGGTTTCCTTATCCATTTAACTTTGAATTCCAGTTAAATGGACTCGAGCCTTGGAGAAGCGGGTTTTCCTCTCCTTAAAAATTGTAAGAGAATGCCTTTGTCTTCATTTTCAAAGTTTCACGAGCCTTGAGAAGCGGGTTTCTCTCCTTAAAAAGCGTAAGAGAATGTCTTTGTCTTCAGTTTCAAAGTTTCATGGTCTACTTGCGTATTTATATCTATTTCTCTTCTCTATTGATCTAGTATTTATATTTCTATCATTTATCCATCTTTTAATTTAGTTTGATGTCCACTTCTTATTTTCGTAAATATTGACTTTGTGTATATTTTTAATTCTCTATTAAATTAGTATTTATATTTCCGTCCTTTATTTTTTTAATTTAGTTTGTTTGATTGCTTCGGGTCCTTGGCTAATATTGACTAATATTTATTAATTTAGTATTTATATTTATATTATAAATTTATTTATTTTTTAAATAAATATTGAATAAATATTTATATACATTTTATTTTACAATTGTAAAACTATTTATCAACATACATTTTAATAAGCTACAAAAATTTATACAATAATACATTCACGTAGAGAGGGACTTAATTTCTAACTTAAACAACATGTCTTATATAAAAACATTAAGAAGTGGTCCCGTTGTCATAAAAATCATTTTCTTTTCATTATTATTATGCTTCAACAAATATTATAGAAAGATGAAAGGATTTTTTTCCACTTTTATTAAAGGAAAAGAAAAGAATATTAGAAAGAAAGAAAAACGTGGAACTAATATTTTATGTGAAAATAAATTAGTTAAATTAAAATAAGGTTCTATGTATTTTTTTGTGTGGTTATCTCCATTTCTATAACTTGTTCATTTTTAAGTCTAGTTGGTTGTTTATCTATTTACTCCTCATCACCTAGTGGATAGGACAAATATTTTCGCCTCCAAATTGATGTTATGCGTCATGACGTAATGGGTGTAAAGAGAGATTCAAAGACTCTACGATAAGGGTTGCAAGGCGAGTGAGCGCTGTGTCGGAGGCACCTTCCTATGCCACCTTAGTCCATCGATCCAATCCTCGAACCAAGAGAGGATACCCTAGATTCATGAAGTAAGTCTCATAGTTTGTAACCTTAGTATGACCTCTTTTTTATTAATCTCTAGTGACTAGATTTACAATGGAACTCTATGGTGCATATAATCTGCTTCTGCAGCTAGTGGATGGTTTATAATGTTGTTTTTCAAGATGAAGGGCATGACATGATACAATCAATACAAAATAAAACCAAAATGAAAATTTTAGGGAGCCTTAATCATAATGAAGGTAAGATCACAAATACAAATTGTAGAAGAGAGATCATCATATGTTCTGTTTAGAATATGTTCATGATGGACAAAAAATAAAATGAGCAATATAAACATAGATCCATTGATTCAATCAACGAAATAGAAAACATACAATAATGAAAAGAAACCGCGATAACATGCAAGGGATCCTTATTGCTTTATTTAGTGGAAAATCATCCTTGGTCTTGATTACATAATAAAAAACAATAGTTTCTCTTTAGATATAATAGAGTGACACCAAGAGGGACCCTTTGATCATTTCCCTGGGTCTATTTCTTTTCTTTCTTATCTTTGTTTTCTCATATTCTTTAGGAGATTCTTTGATTTCACTACTATGAGTCCCTGATTCTTAGAATTTTTGGGACTTTCCATTTGAGGTGGAGGAGGCTGGGAATAACCTAGTTGTTTTAGGTGTCTTTGTGCCTATGGGATAATTACTTTCGATGCTTCACTTTGTTCTCTTTTGATCACATAATCATGCAATATGCTTACGAATCCTAGGCCATATTCATTAATTTCCGTCACTTCTTTCAGAGTCCTGAATGATTTGTCCAAATCAATGTAAGGGATGTAATTAATATCCCCAAGGTTTTGAATCTTCCTTGTCATCAAGACCTAGGTGGCAATGGAGGTTTGTAGTTGATTTTAAATCTTAATAGAAATGGTGATTGTCTCTTTATTTGACACAACAACTGAAAAGTAGGGAGTTCCTAAACATCCTCTTATAGACCTTCTTAGGATTTAGTCTCATATTATCGGTCCATAGGCACGAAAGAGCATGATTGACTATTGTTCTCATATGTATAAAGAATGAATTAATGCATTTCTCATAATTTGTGGCATTTTATTTCGTGATTTGCTAGTTGTTGAATGTATTGATACATTTTTCTATGTCCATATAGAATGGAGTTTTGTCATTGATCCCTAATATTGATATATGTTGTTTGGAGAATGTATTTATGAATTTCTTCACCACTTTTGTTGTCGTATATCTAGTATGTATGTCATGTTCCATATTATTTAGGTACTTAGTGACCGCCTTTGGTAATACACTAGACATTAGGTGTAATTGATGTTGGTTCTTTATTGATGGAAGACCATTAAAAATGTATCTCTAAACTGAATTTTAATATCCTTAAGGGTCATTACCATTCTTGCTTCAGTGAGGATCTCCTCATGTTTGGTCTTTCATCATTCTATTTCTTCTTTGAGCTTTGCATTCACTCTCTTCTCCTCATGGCACTTCTTTTCATCACTCTCCATCTTCTCACCTTCATTGTTGAGTTTGTCCTTTCTTTTAGTTTCCAATTTTTTTGTGATTACTTCCTTCATGACACTATCCCTTGCTTTGGACTTCCATTTTATTAAATCCTAAGTCGATTGTCCCATTTTTTTCCCAGTTGTGCTACTGAATCCTTGGAAGAGGGTGGATGACTACTTGAAGAATCCAATTCCTTTTCTCTATTGGATTAAGTAATTTCATGTTTCAAGGAGTTAATCAAGCCATTTATTGGATTCATCTAATTGGAATTTCAATTCTTGTGCATTTCCTTGATTGGACTCTAGGTCAATGATATTTATTTCTATGAATTGATTTTGTGCTGACAAAGAGACATTCGGTCTTCTCAAGAAATTCTTTTCATCAAGAAACCTTTGTTTTCTCTCCAACATAACTTAGGTGACTAGGAGAGGAGAAGCCGTTCTATACCTCCATGGGGGCTTTATCCCTTGATGCTATTTTTTCATAGTAGGGAAATAACCTCAACTACTTATTGTTGCACCCTTCCCATTGAGACCAAGCTAGCTTGTATATTTTCCTTCTCTTCCTCCAACATTTTTACATTACAACTCAAAAATCAGTTCTCTATGTTAACAATGTTGTTTTTTGTATCTAGTTACAGTAGATGAGGTTTCTTTGAGATATTTGTGGTAGACTATGCTACATGGTCATTGAGTCATAGAAATATATTCCTTAGGTTTCATAAATTCTATCTAAAAGGTGACTTGCAGTGCCTTCCAATCTATGGATCCATCTCTTTCTAGATTTTATGAACCTAAGGTTCCAATGCAGTCACCACAAACTATCATGTTGTCGGGTTGCAACTAAGAAATATCCTTGCTTATACATGAATTTCCATAGTCTTAGTGAAAAGGATATCATTTTGGGTCTCTAATTTCCTTCTTTTCTCATCCCTTAGTATATATAATGGATCACATGTCTCCATGGGATAAATCAAATTAGCCCAAGATATTTGGTTCCTTATTTTGTGGGAAGAGCTTACAATTGGTCTATTAGCATCCCCTTCAAAAGTTGAAACAAAAAAATGTTAAATAACTTAAAGGGGGAGTTATAGGGTACTATGTGAGGGGTAGAATCTTCCTCTTGTTGAGAATTACTAGGCTTACAAACTTCATATTATGTATTCTTATAAATAGTGGAGTCTCGTTCCCTGTTTCTAATTCTACATACCCTTTGTTGGGGAATCATACATTCTCCTTCTTTTTCTCAGGTTATTCTTGGACTTGTTCCTCCTCGAATTTCCTTTCTTAATCTATTTTAGTTAATTGAGTATGTCACCTACGTTCTTAACCCCTCCAGTGATTCCTGATGAATTAATATCTTTCTTCTAGGTGGTGGGTGGGCTCTCTTCCTCTTCATATGTGAATTTATCAAGGATGTCTTCCATTTTTAGACATTTTTGTTCTACTTTGGATTTCTCTCCATTGGCCATGACGATGGGGACTTCTTTATGTAAATCGATAAAAAAACCTTCATATACCTAGGGATAACCTAAGTTGGTATGAAATGAGCAAGGTACCTCTTCTATCATTGACTCCATTTATTGAAAAATAAACATGGGAGGATTATAAGTTGAGTGCATATCTTTCCTCCTAATTTGGCCCGCATGCTTTGTTGTACTCCCAATCCTAATATTTTTTCCTTTGTTCCATTTTAATGGATTATTTTATCCTTTTTCGCTCATTCCTAACCATTTATCTTATGAAAACCCCGATTGTTGCATTATGGATATGGCCTTGTCATATAGTAATGACTCGTGTATTTGTGGGATTGTTTTTTCTTCAAGAGCTTCAAGAGTCCCATATTCAAATATTTCATCAAGTTATTTCATAGTCACCATTTACCTTATTTATTCTCTCATTTTTCCCTCATCTTCCTCTCAATATTTATTATGGATGTCATCGTAGAGTTTATAAATATTCATCTTTAGGGATTCTTTGGTAAGGGTAATTTTCCTACATCAAGTATATTCTCATCCTCCACTAAGCCCATTTTTTTTGTTTTCTAAAACTATCATGGTTTACCATAGGATACCTAGGATCTGTAGGATCTTTGAATGCCATATATTATTTAGTTACTATGGTATTTTGCGGCTAGTAAAATATGTAATATACTAGGACTTTAGGTTGTTTCGGGAAATGAGTCATGAAGACATGTGCAACAACTAATGAGGGTATAGATTCTTTTTTTCAAAATTGATTTTACCTCTTTATAGGTCTCTTTGTTAGCCAAATTTTCAATATCAGATCTTGATTCATGAACTTGGGTATTTGACACCTTCCTTCCTTTATCAACACTAATAAAAAATAGGGGTCATACTTCCATGGTTTTCCTTGAGGGAGATCAAGTTTCTTTATGATTTCAAGAGCCTCTTTGATTCCATTTTTGTCATTAATGGCATATCCTCCCATAACAACACAAAAGTCAACCTTCTTTTCCTTTTTAATTTTAGAAATGAATCTAATCTATATTAGCCATTTTTTTAACATGTTCCAACAAAAAAATGTTGTGTTCAATAGCTTGGGAATTCTATGAGGTGCCGACTCTAACCCATACATCCTAGTCATTATGAAGTCAAATTCTAGTAACAAATATGCTCATTTGGTGATTTACCCCAGTTGTAAATATGGTCTAATTTCATTTATAATTATCTCAAGTTCTCTCCCAAGGATGATAGAGTACACTTCACACATAAATTGTGAAACATATTATAAAAAAGAGGCTCTAGGTTCCCATTTTTAAACCCATGGTAACCAATCAAGAAACCTAGTGGGAATCTTTATTTGATTTTTGGCAATTTGATGTCCATGATAATATACAAATAGGTATACTAAGTATGAAGGATATATAAACCCTTTATTGGTTGATAATTTTTTTAATTGTCACCTCATGCTGATAGTAATGGTCTATGCATATATCAAATCTGGGATGTTGCACACATTATAAGCATCTACCATGGTCACCATTCCTTTATATATATCTCAATCACTCTCTCTTATAATAACTAAAGTAAAAATGAATAAGAAATCCTAATCCCAGGGGGTAAACCTTTTGACATTCTGACAAGTGGGGGGAACCTCATGCTAACCTTAGTTGTATCGAATCCTTTGGGAGGTAGTGGCTCTTTGAGCTTGATTGAGGTTTCTGTATATTTACGTTTGGATTTCATGGGATAGGATGAATGTACCAAGATATGTTCTAGAATTAGTGTGATAGATAGGGTATTAATGTGAAAAAAAATAGTCTGACTATTTGCGACGGTAATGGAGGAGGAGGTAGGGTTTTACTTTTGAGTGCACAACTCCACAAATTAGGAAATGAGAAGGTGTCGAGAACAATATGTTGGACCAATCATGATTCCCATAGGGTGTTTCCTATTCGACCCTAGGTAAATATTCCATATGGGGCCAATATAGATTTCTTAGGGGATGAATTAGTCATTTGCAGGGTGGTTACATGGGTAGATTAATTAACAAAGGATGAGCCTTGGGATGAGGATACATCACTAGCGTCAAAATAAGCACTATTGGAACATGAGATTCTTGGCATGCTTTCAAAGGTTAGTAAACATAAGAGGTAGGTTTAATATTAAAATACTAGAGTAGTATGAAGGCCCTCAATAAAGAAAAGGAAATAAACCAATTTTAGGGTTGTCAGGATGATTTACATAGTAATCAAATAAAAATAATAGAAATGACATCATTAAGGTGGTGTTGGCACACCTGGTAACTCAAATGAAACTAATTGAGCATATTTTTGAGTAATATCATCTTAGAGGAGAATCTAGTACTGTGTATGGAGGCTCAAACACAATATAAAATGGGTTAATGAATGGTACTAAGAATTTAAAGCATGGAAAATATCAATGCTTCATTGTGACTTTTCCAACTAAACTACATTATGAACCATTTCGTTTTTCTTTTCCTATTATATATAGAACTCAGTATTGAGTGTGCTATATTATTTGCATGGAAATAAAAGGTCAAATTAGATAGTCAACTATAATTGAATTTCACAAATTATGGAAGTTTGATTGGTTTACTGACTAGAATAGTCGACTAGTCGACACCCATGACTAGTCAATGGGAAGTTGACAAGCATAAAGAGGGTAGGAATTTGATCAAATAATCAGACTAAAAGAAGCTAGACTTGAGGTTGAATAAGGTTGAATTAGTCAATTCAATTGCCATAGAAAGACTGTATTCACTCAGGAAGCTATGGATCACCATTAGTGGAGTAGTTGGTTGTAACTAACTTGAGTGTCACCAACATGTGTATGTGTTGCATCTATAAATATGATGTAATGTAAAAATATAGATTTACTTATGAGTTGATAAGTAGAGTGTAGCGAGTTCATGCTTTATTTATTGCGATCTAGTAAATCATTGTTGTAAACACTAGTTAAGAGTGTTGATAATAAATGAGTGGTAAAGCTCACAAGTTTACTAGTTTTTCCTTGTAAAGCTTGTTTTCCATGATAATTTTTGTGGGTTATGTGACTATGATTTTGTCAATGTTAAATTATGTTATATATAAATGTTATAATCATTATGGATAATCACTGTAAAAGTTTTTTTTTTGGTTGGTAAAGTAGTGGAATCTCCCTAACTAGCAGGGTTGCCATTGGCTGAGTGGCCATGAACCAGGGGCATCTAAGCCGTCAAAATCACCCGGGGATTGCACCCGGACTGGACCGCACCAACCCTTAACATGGTTGGATTTTTGGTATCCGACGGGATTAGAACCAGTGACCTTCCAGCTTAGGGGGTGTCTTAACCATACCCCGCCACCAACTGTTCTAAATCTTGCGGATAAATAATCACTGTAAAAGTTATTTAAATCCTTTACATGATATATATTCTATATTTGGATTCAAGGGGATGCCTTTATTGCTGAGAGTTTTTTAGTTTGACCATAGACTTGTAGAATACATAGTTTTAGTGGGAGTTCTAGAACATTGATTATTTGTTAGAATGAATTACAATTCAATGTCATAAATTAAAAAGTTTGATGGACATAATTTTGATCTTTGGAAGCTCAAAATGGAGGATGTCCTTGTACATTAAGAGAAGTGAGTTATTGTTAGGATTATAACATCTATTATAGATATGCCATCAAAATATTAGAATAAAATTGATAGAAAATCAAGGAGCAGAATCCATATTTGCTTAGAATATTATGCATTGCTAAATGTATTCGGAGAAGACACCACAAAACGATGAGGGATAAGTGGGGAACTTGTGCCAGTTGAAATATCTGGTTAAAAATTTGTTTCTTCAAATGAACCTATACCTTTTGTGGATAAATGAGAGTGACTCAACATGCATTCAACACTACTATAAGTCAGTTGTTGTCTATGGATATAAAAATCACAAATTAGGAGAAATGTATCATTCTATTGGGTTCTTTTCCAAACTCATGGGATAGTTGGTCATGGCTATTGGAATCAATAATACCACATTAAATATCAACCATGCGGTTGCATCTCTATTGTCAAAATATATGAGGCAGAAGAACATGGAAGGATCGAACAACGATGCCTTGATGGTAATATGTCAATTCGTAGAAAGAGGAAAAGATAAAAATTCTAGTAGAAAATAAATCTTGAGAGGTAAATCTAAGATTAGATCTAAATCCCCTAGTCCATAGATCAGAAAATTCTAGCAATGTGTTAAAGTATGGCATTATAAGAGATAATGTAACTTGGTTGGATTTGAGAAGAGAAAAGGATTTGAGGAAGCAATATATATTGAAACTAAGTCTTCAACTAAAGAAAAAAGGGGATGTGGATTTGGCTTGAACAACTACACATTCATATCATGAGTCTTGGTTGATCGACTATTGCCCATCGTATCATATGACACCACATAGAGAGTGTTTCTTTGAATATGGAAAACATGATGGCGGTAATGTTATTTTAGGAGATGATCCACTAACTAGGATTGTTGACTAAGGTAAATCTTGAGTGATACTAAAATATGGAATGATAGGAACTTTTCTATGGGTGTTGCATATTCAAGGTTTGGATGAAAACATGATATCTATAAACAGGATGAGAAACACATGTGTGTAGTATATATTTGAGAAATATTTATGTAAAATGGTGCAAGGAGTGATGGTACTTATGAGAGGAGTTTGAATTTGAATGTACAAGTTATTGGGAATAATAGATACCAATGGATGTGTGAGTACAATCTTTCTTGGATCCTACAACATATCTTCTTGTCTAATTGAATCGGCCATGTTGTTGCATTAGTTGATGGGACATATTAGTGAGAAAGGTCTTTGTGCTATGCACAAGAAAGGTATGATCATATGTCTCCCTAATTGTTCTTTAAAAGTATACTTATATGAACATTCTAACAATGGTAAATAGAGTCATGTAAGTTTCCCATTAGGGGAAACAAGGCCAAGGAAATAGTGGAGTTAATACATAGTGATGTGTTTGGACTAGTACTAGTCCTTTCACTAAGGGGATTCTAGTATTACATCTATTTCATAGATTATTTACCCATAATGACATGGTTTCTTTTTTCGAGGAATAAATATGATGTTTTTGAAAGGTTCGAAGAGTTCAAATCTCTTGTAGAAAATTGTATTAGTTGAAAGATCAAGGTGTTTATAAGTGATAACATAAGAGAATGTTTCACTAAGGCATTAAACCAATTCTATAGACATCAAAATATAAATCAATAATTTAGAACTCCATATATTCCTAAATAGAATGAAGTTGCTAAAAAATGAATAGAAAACCAATGCAAAAAAAAATGAGCATGCTAAGTGGTGCATGTATTGCACAAGCATTATGGGAAGAGAAAGTTGACATAGCATGTTACCTAGTGAATAGGTCACCATCGACGGATCTTGTCAACAAGAATCGATATGAGACATGGGATAGGGAAAGGCCCTCTTTTTCACATCTCAAATTCTTTGGTTATGATTCCTTTATGCATTCCCCGAAGGAGATAAAAAGAAAACTTGGTATCAATTCTGAAAAATGCATCTTCATTGGGTACAACGATGGATTAAAAGGGTATAAGATGTGGAATATAGTGACAAGGAAGAAAGTTTATAGTAAATATGTGATATTTAGAGAAGTTGGAGGTACTTCCAAGATTGAAGAGGATAAAAGAGAAATTGAACCATAAAATCTAGAGGTTGAATGGAACACTTAAAGTCACGATTTAGAAGAGTCAATGAAATATAACAAAGAGGTGGAACAACAAACTCCAGTTGTCTGGAGGTTTTATTGACCAAAGAAATAACCTAAAAGGTACAGTCCACTAGATTTCCATTATGCTTTTGTGTTAACTACGACATAATAGGATCCAAGGTCATTAAAGGAAGTCTTTGACTTGAAAAAGGGTAAAATATAGAAAAGGGGCATGGAACAAAGAATGGAGTCCTTTAAGGAAGAATGAAACATGGGATTTGTTCATGTTTCCAAATGGAAGGAAAGAAACCAACAATAGGTGGTTGTTCAAGAAAAAATTGAATGCAGTAAGTTAGGTTGAGAAGTACAAGGCTTGACTAGTGGTGAAGGGATATTCCAACTTAAGGGAGTTGACTTACAAAATATCTTATCTTTTGTTGTAAAGTTAACTTCCATTAGGTTACTAATGTCTTTAACTACAACATATGATCTCAAAATAGAATAAATGGGAATGAATACAACTTTTATTCATAGTGATATTGAAGAATAAATTTATATGAAGCATCCTCAATATACATAGTGAAAGGGGAGAAAGAATTGGTATGCAAGCTCAAGAAATCCTCTATGGTTTAAATCAATCACCCAAGATGTAATTGAAGAAGTTTGATATGTATATACAATAGCATAGTTTGTGAGAAGTCAATATGATCATAGTGTATAGAAGAAAGTTGGTGATTGTTTTATATATGTAATTTTGTATGTTGATGATATGTTATTCGTTGGAAACAACATAGATCTGATTAGGGATGTGAAACTATAACTTTCCTCCAAGTTCAACATGTAGGACCTTGGAGCATCCCATTTTTTCTTGGAAATAAAGAGATATAGAGTAGGCACAAGGCTCTAGTTAAATCAGAGTAAATATCTTGAGACCCCTTTGAAACTCCTCAACATGCAGGAGTGAAAACCGGTTAAAGTTCCTATTCCTATAGGAGTTAAATTATCTAATGAACAATTTCCCAAATTACAATAAGAGATAAAGTACATGCAGCATGTTCCCTATGCTAGTGTTGTAGGTAGTTTAATGTATGAAATGGTACATAATTGACCTAATATTTCCCATGCAGTGGGAGTACTGAGAAAATACATGTAAAACACCTAGGAAATAGCATTGCACAACTATTAAAAGGTATTTGTGATGCAAAAAGATTATACAATATTGTACTAAGGAAAAATTGAAACTAATAAAATAGTAAGTGCACATGGTTTTGTTGAGCTCAACTAGTATAGATATCTCAATCGTAGAAGGTTGATCAGTGGATACATTTTCAAGTTATTCAGTGGGGAAGTCAATTGGATGGGTGATAAGAACTCAGTTGTTTCAGTGTTGACTACTAAGGCTAAATACATGGAAGTTTCTCATGCAATAAAAAAAGTAGTATGGTTGAATAGAATGTGCTTATAGGTTGGATTTAAACAATAAGAAATTTGGTTGAATTGTGATAGTCAAAGTGCAATATTCATGGAAAAGAACATTCTATACCATTAAAAGACAAAACATATTGATGTGTAATAACATTTTGTGATAGAGAAATGGTAGAGAATTAAATTTTTTTTTTAGAATATGAATGAAGTTCAAAGAATATTGTAGACTCATTAACCAAGTCAGTGAGCACCAGGAATTTTACTTGGAGTTGGGAAACAATGTGATTGTTAGCCCTAGTCAAGTGAACTGAAGTTATGAAATATCCTATGTATGCAAACAAAATAATAAGTGGGAGAACCTTGGGTGTGATATATTATTTGGATGGAAATCTATGGTTGAATTCGATAGCCAACTACTTAACAATTCGATTGGAATTGAAGTTGATAGATGATGGAATTTTGAATGAATGGATGACCAGAATAGTCAAATGGTTTGCAACCATAAATAATTGATGGCATGCCAATGAGCTTAAATTTGGTAGTAATTTAATTAATAACTAGATGACACGAATATTAACTAAAGTTCAATTAAGTTTGACTCAATCAAGTCAACTATAAGAAAAAGATGGTAAGTTATGGGTTTCCATAAATGGAGCAGTTAATTGTAACTAACTCAAGTATCATGATATAGTGTATGTGTTGCATCTATAAATATGATGTAATGTAAATGTGTAATATCCCCATCCCCTAATCTTTCTAGCAGGAGAGGGACATCAACTAAATCTAGGATTGTAAAATTCACCCATCACCGTAAATATGAATTTATAACATATAAATGCATGTGAAGACATATAAATAAAAGAACATAGTGGAAATAACTCAACACAAACACATACACCATAAAATTAGAGGCATAAATATGAAAGGTGTATAAGAAAAATCATTGCACATTAAATACAAAAGATAATACTTAACTTTAACAAAGAAGATCCAAGAAACTTGTTGCGTAAGAGTGAATTTCCACCCAATCGTAGACACTCTATCCAACATATACTCTTAATTCTAAGAGGAAACACCCAATTTGAGTTATGATACCACTAGGGTGAAGGAAACACATACATGATTCTCTCACTCATCCCACAACCCATGATTTACTCTATGTTTAGACAAAGATTCATAAATCTCTATAGAGATCTCATTCATTTATCACAACCATGGTACTCCTTCCATATACCCCACATAACACATGCAAGGAATTTCTCTTCACTGATCCACATTTCCCTTAGGAAATCTAACCCTTACAGTGTTTACCTGTGTGTGCAATAACAATCTAATATGTTTTATGCTTTTGGAGAACCACTTGTTGCATAATCTATGTATTCTCAAGCATCCAAAAGGTAGAATAACTCCATGCGTAATGATTCCTAGCTTTCCCAACCTCTATTCTCACATCTTATTTCCCTTCAAAAAATTAGATTTGTCTCAAAATTCAAATTTTTGGGTTCAAAATACAGTCTGGTAATGGACATCAACAAGTACATGAAGCTATATGTAGTGTAGAAACCTACATGAGAAAATGATAAAAACGATGTTTACTCCAAGGGATATGAGATAATGGCCAAAAGAAAAATGACATAGATTCTTACCATAGAATAAAATGATTGATGATAACTAACATAATTGTCACAACCTCCATGATTCAATAACTACATGACTTGAATTTTACCACCAACCTCCCACATGCATTCAATTATTGGGTTTAATAGTAAAGATGGTGTAATTGGCTCATTTAAAGCACATGAAATATTTTGGGTGAGTTCTAAGTTTCATACTTGGAAAAATAGGATTTAGTTTCCCATAGGACTCCTTTCCTCTTCCCCTTTGATGAAATCATATCTCCTCTAGTGCTCTTTACACAACCATCTTGGACCATTTTTATTATTTTCCAACATAATATTTACATACATTTTTAATTAGCATGATAAGGAAACCATAGGGTCCAGATAAACGTATATACTATTAAGTTTTAATGGTTATATAAGATCTTATAACATTCAGCCTCATAACAACATAACTATAAGAACAAGGATCAATGTAAGATATACAAATACAACCACACAAAATAACACAAATATTTATCCTAGGAAACACTCATGGGGAAGAAAACCCCGCAAAACTTCCTCTTTATAAGATGTATCAAAAGTACAAGACAAGACCCCAGACAGGTGCACCTCCTTCCAGCATATATATATATATATATCCTATGTGCTATACACAAGTGAGTGTGTGTTCAAATGAGGAACACAACTCCTCTATTTATACTCTTTTTGTCACTTGAATTTTAACCTAACAAGTCGACCCCACTTAACTGACTTGGATGACTTCACTTTGGAAGACTCAATACAATATTATATTATATTCATTGGGGTACTATTGACTCGACTTACAATGGAGGATTTACCTCATGACTCTATGATGACCAATTACAATAGTAACACCCTGACAAAGGAGTAGTAACATCACCCTTGTGTTACATCAATAAAATACATTTCGAATATCCTTTTAAGTTACAATATTCAATACTCCCCCTTAACGATAAGGGTATTCTACTGACAACATCATCAACAAATATAGGAGTAACGAGAGAGAGAGCATCTGCAACATCATCAAGGTGATACATATATACGTCATAGGAATTTTTCAATAATCATCAGTAATTGGAACAATTACTCTTCAATGTATATAGTACTGGAACATAATATTCTAAAACACAGATTCTTTATCTTCTACAACACTCGATCACTTGATCCTTTGTGGCGACACTTCGATCTTCTTGATCCTTTGTAGCAACACTTCGATTTTCTTTATCCTTTGTAGCAGCACTTCAATCTTCTCGATCCTTTACAACATCACTTCAATCTTCTTGATCATTTACATCAGTACTATGATCCTATTGATTCTTTGCATAAGAACTTCAATCTTCTTGGTCCTTTGCAACTGCACTTTGATCTTCTCAATCCTTTTGCAATAGCACTTTGATCTTCTCGATCCTTTACAACAGCACTTCGATCTTCTCGATCCTTTGTTGCAACACTTAAATCCTTTCAACCCTTTGCAGTAGAACTTTGGTCTTCTTGATCCTTTATAGCGACAATTTAATCTTCTCAATCCTTTGCAGCAGCACATTGATGTTCTTGATCCTTTACAAAAACTCTTCGATCCTTTCGATCCTTTGCTGCAACAATTTGATCTTCTCGATCCTTTGCGAACACATTTCAATCTACTTGATATTTTTCTTCCATGATACTTGTAGTACATGGGTGAATCCACGGACCTGGGTAACACTTTTTGGCAAGCGCATTTTTCCAAAAACCAAAAAACGTACCTCGGTCGAGGGCTTGTTAAGCCCTCGACCGAGGTATTAATACCTCGACTGAGGTTTTCTAAAGCCCTCGACCGAGGTATAATCCTCGGTCGAGGTATGAACCTCGGTCGAGGTATATACCTCGACCGAGGTACGTTTTTCAAAAAAAATTATAAAAAGGGGCCACGGGGGCCCCAATTGTCATTTTTAATCACTCGACCGAGGGACAGAGCTCGACCGAGGGACAACGAACTCGACCGAGGGACAGTGACCATCGCCCCAAAGCAAGCCATCCTCATCACAATGTCGGAGCAAAGAGGTAACATTTTTCAATTGGAATTTAATTTTTTTTTTTATAAATTTATAAAATTTGATAAATGTATATTTTTATAATTTTGTTTTAAAATTTAGTAAATGTATGTTTTTATAGTTTTGTTTTCAAATTTAGTAAATTTATATTTTTATAATTTTCATGTTTAAAATGTGTACCGGCAAGCAGAAATGTTGCCGGTTTTTTAAAAATTTGTAGTTAAATTTAATTTTTTTGTTAATTTGTTATATATATATATAAATTATGTCAACCGGTAGGGTTTATGCTACCGGTTTATTTTTGAAATGTGTCTCGGGCAAGCCGAAATGCTGCCCGATTTTTTTCAATCCTCCGTGAATTCATGGAGGATTGAAAAAAATCGATAAAACACCAACTAAACAAACCTATATGAACCATAAATACGATTAATCAACTGTAGGCCCGAGATAAATAATAAATTTTTTATAAAAATTTATTTGAAATTGGTTTTTAAGAGCATGTGCATGATACATGATACATGATTCATAGAGGAACGGGTCTTAGGGCCTTTGTCTCTAGTATTTGGTCATAAAGCATGGCCTAGACCACAAGGCCTACCCTTTGTATAGACGATGTAAAACTCGGAGTTATATCCTTATTGGACTTATTGAGCAATAGGTGTGGTTCTCTATGTTGTAGACATGATCACCGAAGGAAATAGTTGCCTTTGGCCCTACATGAAGGTTGTAAGCATCAAATGATCATCAATTTTTTTTAAACAAGTACACACATGACCTATTAATGGTAAGGCTAGTTAATGCCTTATAGAAATAACTTAATGATGTTATGGGTGCCCTTTCATGAACCATGATCTTTACCATGAACTATTAATGCATAAGTCCCTGGTTCCTACTCCTAAGAATTCTCACTAGAGTCCCTGGATCCTACTCCTAAGAATGCTCACTAGAATCATTTGAGTTATTCCCAAGTAGCAATCATAGGTTCAATTAAATTTCCCTCAATTTAAGGTCTTCATTGATTTTTAGGACATTGTGCATGAGACATGAGTCCTAGAGGAATAGGTGTTACAACTTATGACCAAAGCCTTTGTTATATCATAATTGGATGTTCTGAGCATCAAGCATGGTTCTTTAGGCTATAGACCTGGTCACAAGAGGAAATAATTTCTTTAATCCCTACAAGAGGTTTGTAAACATATCATTGATAGTAAA
>LPNX010972338.1:16792-51725 GCA_001517045.1 Pseudotsuga menziesii
CTCTCTGACACGTCTGTTACCATAACGGCTATCCTCTGAAATTCTGAAATGAAAGCTTCTGCACTACCAGCCTGTTTGAGTTGAGCCAACTCCCTGAAATGTATCTCTGGATCTTTCCTGTCAAACCTCTCTATGAGCTTCTGAGTGAACTCACCATAGGAATGTATGGTGTTGTGACCCAATGTCACCAGTCCGTGGTACCACCACTCATGAGCCTCTCCGTCCAGGTGAAGTGTAGCCAATTTAATGGCGTCTGTCTCTGTCATGGGGTTGAGTTGGAAATAGGTATCCAACTTTTGAACCCATATCCTCGCTGATCCTCCGCGAGTCCCATCAAATTTTGGGATGGTCAACCTGCCCAAGGTCTTCTGCAGCTCATAGTTGTGATTGAAACCCTTGTTGAAATTCCTGGGCCTGTTTCTACTCTTCATGTTGCAGAAATCTGAAAAAGACATGGCAGCATGAAATTCATCCCCTAAGTCTCTATACTCCTGTAAATAAGCCCCAAAAGGCTCGCTAGGTTCTACCTGCATGACCGGGCCCCCTACTGTATCTGCCAAGAAGTGAGGCATGGTAGGCCTAATAGAAGGTCTGCTGTATATGTGCGGAGTATTCTGAATGTTAGTGTACGCTATCTTTCCACTGTTGCTTGTAGATCCCCGATCTACAAGTGAGGGAGGTGTACTGTTGATACCTGTTTCCGGTTTCGCTGATAATCTGTTGATTGCATTGAGTACATCTTTTTGTCCTTTGGCTAAGTCTTGCAATGCAGAGACCAATCTGTGAAACTCCATCTGATCCTCCTCTTCTCCCATTCCTTTTCCCCTATCCGAGTGTATACCTATTTGTTCCATATCTGAATTGGTATCTTCTAGTTGGATATCCTCAAACTCCCCTGTGTATCTACTCTTTCTCCTCCTATAGGTTACAAAAGGGTCTCCTCCTGTATTCATCTACGTTTCATTTCTTAAGCCCACAGCTGGCCAAGAAGATAGCTCTGATACCACTGTAATATCCCAAATTTCGATATTTTCTATTTCTAAGCAAATATGCTGATACAACTGGGCATACAAACTGCCATGCAAAAATCCCTATTTTATAGCAAAAATTAGGGTTAGGGTTTGTGGGGAAGAATGAACACTTACCACTGATAAGTCGGCTAGACTGCTCCTGAGATAGTATGCAAGCACTGAGAACTGGATCGAAGATGGGCAGATCTCTTCTGCTTCCGGTGAACCCCCAGCAGCAAGAACCCCAGTCAGAAAAGGGTGACGCTTTCAGTGAAGGAGGTGTCCGATGATGCTGCCAATTTGCAGGACTGATAGCCTTCCCGTGCCGGAGAGAATGCCTGGTACATGCGGGATTTCTGAGATCTCTAGGCAGGATAGCGACTTGCTCCAGAGAGACAGCTGCTCACGCCCCCTGGATCCCGAAATTGTTGATAACTGCTCCGGATGAGCACGGACGGATCTGATAATCACCGGGTACCGGAGTATGATGCTGATGATGAGAATGGTGCCTAAGTTTCGGAGTAAAGCTGAGATCTGAAGGCCCTGCAACTGATTAGGCCTTTCTGGCTGAAAACCCCCCCTTACGGCTGCACACGTGTCCCTGCAACGATCTATACCATATACTGGATAACTTATGAATGAATGTAAGAACAAATGGTGAACCTGTATGGCTTACCCGGAATGAGACTTGGACAGATGTTTCACTGTCGAAATCCCGTTAGTTGAAGACTCCGTCTCCAACCCCAACTGCTGTGCGGCACGCTGTGCTGCTATCCAACAGCTCCCAAAATAATAATAATCAAAAGTCGAGTCTCCTTTCACTTTATCCCTCTTTTATAACTTTCAACTGCGAAAACCCTAATCTCTGACCTAATTAGGTCACTTTATCTTCTAATTTGCAGTTGACTTGCATGCATGCGGATGGAGACTTAAAGAGTGTATGCATCATTAAATAATGCTTGGATGGCATGCACGGAGGTGGCCTTTGGCCCCGGTGGCCCTTGACCAATGATGATGCCCTGGATCTTCTATTGATGGCATCAGTCCTCAGTTGATTCCCTAGCTGTCAGTAACCGCTCGAACCCACAGGAATCACATAGGTTAGCGGTTTTGGGCCTCAAGGCCTAATCGGAAGAGGACATTACATTTTCCTCCTGTAAATCACCATGTAAGAATGCAGACTTGACATCCATTTGATGGACTTCCCAGTTATGTAAGGCTGCAAGGTAAAGAACAAGGCGGATGGAATTCATTTTTGCGACATGAGCAAAGGTTTCATTGTAGTCAATCCCTTCAACTTGGGAAAAACATTTAGCAACTAACTTTGCCTTAAGTCTTTCAACACTTCCATCTAATGCATACTTAGTTCTATAGACCCATTTACATCTGACAAGTTTTCTTCCTTTTGGAAAAGGAACAAGATCCCAAGTATCGTTCGCCATTAAGGAACGATATTCTTCATCCATAGTTGCATCCCAATCTGGATTTCTGAAGCTTCTGCAAAAGTTTCTGGATCATGATTCTCGGAAACTTGAGCCAAAAGAGAAGAGGCTCACTGAAACTGAGAACGTGTTCAACGTTGATCTCTAGGATCACCGGTAAGATCACCAGCTGCTTCACATGTTGAACGGACCCATCGAGGAAGCATTGGTGCTGGTGCAATTGGAGGAACATGAGTAGGCGGAGGTGGATTTTCATCCTCACTGTCATCATCAGAAACTGGAGTGGAAATCGGTCAAGGAAGTTGGAAGAAGAAGAAGGCACAATCGTTGAATCGGGATCGCAGGCCAAAGATGGCACAACCGTCGAGTGAGGCTCGCAGGTAAAGAGATTTTCACCAAATTTAACATCTCTTCTAATGATTATATCATGAGAATGTGGTTGAAGAAGTCTATAACCTTTTACATCTTCAGAATATCCAACAAATATGCATTTCTCACTTTTAGGCTGCAATGCTTTCTGTTTTTCATCCGGAATGTGAGCCCATGCTTCACTACCAAACACATGGAAGTGACTTACATCTAGTTTAATTTTACTCCATGCTTCTTCCGGTGTTATACCTTGTAAAACTTTAGTGGGTGTGCGATTAACTATGTAATTTGCACAATTTATGGCCTCAGCCCAAAATTGAAGACTTAGTCCCTTAGATTAGATCATACAATTAGCCATTTCTTTTAAAGTGTGGTTCTTCCGTTCAGCTACACCATTTTGTTGTGGTGTATATGGAACAGTGTGTTGTTGTTGGATTCCTTGTTCAGTGCAGAAAGTAGTGAACTTTTTGTTAACATATTCTCCTCCATTGTCAAATCTTAACTTAATAATTTGATGACCAGATTGTTTTTCAACAAGGGCCTTGTAGGCCAAGAACATGTTAAATACTTCGCTCTTAAGTTTTAGGAAATAAACCCAAGTGCGTCTGGAATAGTCATCAATGAAAGTTAAGAAATATTTGAAACCAGAAAATGAAGCAGATGGAAGAGAACCACACAAGTCACTATGCACAAGCTCCAAGGGAACCGAGGCGCGCCAAGAGGCACGTTTGTCAAAACTGTCCCGATGATGTTTTCTGAGTACACAACCGGAACAAACACAATCCCTGCAAGATACCATCGAAAGAACTGTCACCATATTGTCTTTACATAGTTGTTGCAATGAGCGATAATTCAAGTGACCAAATCGCTCATGCCAAAGTTTGCTCAATTTATCACTATGAGCAACAAAAACTGAAGGAAAAGGTGATGACCCAAAGTCGTTAAATTTGTACAACCTGGTAATATTATCAACAATTCCGGTAGCAAGGACATTTTGAGGATCTTTAAAATCCTTGATTGCAACTTGGTGAGGTGTAAACGTCACAGTTTTACCTTCACTTGAATGAGTGATTTGATAGACTGATAACAAATTGCAGGAAATTCTTGGAACACATAGTACATCACTAAAATGACCATTTTCTACTGGAACTGTTCCAGATCCTACAACACTTAGAGATCTATCATCACCAACAAATATTTGTTTGGTGTTATATTCATGCATAGTAGAAAAGATGGCTTGATCCTTAGCCATATGATAAAATAATCCATAATCAATGAGCCATTCATTTGAAGTAGTAGAAGAAGATGTAGAATAACGAGAAGCACAAAGTGCATGTCCATGAGAGGTAGGTTCTGAAGGCGAATCTAGGCTGATGTGGTGCTTCTTCATTACTGCTTCCAAGGCTGTCATCTTCTTGAAACACTTGGATTCATCATGATTATCTTTCCCACAAAAATTGCTATGACGCTCAGTCTTCTTTCCTTTTGGCTGGGATCCTTTGTCATTTTTTTAAAGAAGGAGCTGACTGAGAGGGTTTGGGACCCTTGTTTGGCTTATTATTGCGAAAATTTTGTTTCTTGGAAGGCTTGGACTTTTCTTTCTGTTGGGACAATAAGGCTTTCCCAGATGTATTTGCATTGGTAATTATTCTAAGATGAATGAGCTTATCTTACTCTCTAATTAAGGAATCACAAAAGGATTCAAGACTAGGCTCTTGATAGCTAGCTGGAGTCAAGGATTCTTTCATGAAGTAAAATGTAGATACAAAAACAGAATATGCAAGTCTAAGTTTGGAAAGAATATGATAAATACATTGTTTGTCTTCTTCTTAATCTTGCATTCTTCACATAAGAGTCTAAGAGTCTTATACTTAGATAAATAGTCTTGAATACATGAAAAAACACTTGGATTCAAAGAAATCAACTCATTCTCAAGTTGATGACCTCGAATTTCATTGTGTTTACCAAACACAGATTCCAACTTTTCCCAAGCTTTATCAGGTTCATCAATTCCAGATATGTGGAATCGCAAATCAGTAGAGATTGACATCCCAATCAATCCACGAGCTTCATCATATCTATTTGCCCATTTTATTTTCTTATCATCATCAATGGGTTATGTTTCTTTCCCTAAGGTAATTCTGAAAAGTCTCCTACTTCGTAGAACATCCTCCATACGATATTTCCAAGAGAACTAGTTAGAACTGGTAAGTAGAATATCACACGGGGCGGCCATACTGTAAAATAATGGCTGAAAAACAGAAACTAACTGTTTGGATGCAAAGAGCTCGAAAAATTAGGCTGTTTCAAAAAAACGGCACTGAAAACTGATTGTGGATGATGAAGTTATGCTTGATCAAAGAAAATGTTGAAGATGTCCCCAATAGTGACGTGGCAGATATTAACTTGACCAACTAAAAAAAGAACCCCTTTTTTCCCAATATGAACCTTTGACAATCACTTACAACAAAGTTGCTTTTAAGTGAATCACTTTTGTAAAATAAGTGATGTTCACTTTTACAATAATGGTACTTTAAATAGTGTGGCAATAAAAAACCTAAGTGGCTCACTTTTATTTTATTTTATTTTTAAGCGAAATGCACTTTTACAATAAAGTAACTTAAAAATAGAAATTGCATGCACTATTAAAAAATAACTTAATAAGACTTGAACTCAAGACCGATTGAGGAATAAAGCAACTTTGGACCAAGTGAGCTAAGTTTAAAAGGTACGTAAAAGAAAGGAATGAGGAAGGGGGCTTTTTTTTTTTACTCTTCTCTCTCGGTTTCCGTGCTTGCTTCTTTTTCCTGCAAATCACCCCACAAACCGAAAAACAAAAACAAAAAAAACTTTTCCATGCTTGTGGGGTTAGATCTCATTAGCTTACCTAGAAAATCTATGTTTTCTCTCTATTTCTGATTCGCCGCGATCGCACAAGGTGCACGGCAAAGAGCATACGCAGCCGAGAAAATCCTTTCCATTTCTGTTTCTGATTCGCCGCGATCGCGCAAGGTGCACGAAAAAGAGCATACGCATACAAGGAAGGAAACAATCCGAGACTAAAAACAATGAAGATCTAAATAATAAAACTGATAAACATATCAGAGATCTAAAAATAAATAAAACAAATTCGTCACTGTAACATTATACCTTCAGAGTTGCCGAAATGGGTGTTTCTGGATCAAACGGAAACGATTTTCGATGAAACGATTTTCCAATGGAAACGGCGCTCCGGACGCAATGGAACAGCTCCCACGGGACACAAATGCACAGAAACTCTAGAACCAAAAACCCTTTCAAAGTTTCGGCAACAACAGTTCAAGATCTAGATCACAACCGGAAGTGGCTCTTCAAAAACGCTCTGATACCATGTTCAGGTACACAGGGTACTCCCAAAAGACCGAACACCTAGAGCAACCACTTCACACAAACAGATCACAGATTGATACACCGATGTTTTAACATGGTTAAAACCCTCGACGCTCCATGCTCTTTAAATAGAGATCATGGACCAATCGGGTGTTAAGCCACGGATCAATGGTAGGTATAATCTAAGAGAAGTTGAACTATCGGATCACGTTATGCCTAGAACATATCGTGAGGGTCAGATTAGAATATTTACAAATGCATACTAATACATACTAAAGAAACACACTTTACCTAATGGATATATTACACAAGTTGATCTTAACTAACTCCTAAGTGTCTAAATATCCTAATTCTTAACAAGTACCACTTCCTTCAAGAACAAGTCAACGCACAAAAAACGAAATTGGAATATGTGAACACTAAGGAACAGGTGGCTGATATTTTCACCAAACCTTTGCCTAAATACACAATTGGATATCTTAGGTAGAAGTTGGGAGCTATCTCCCTTCTGAATTAATTGTTGATTTTTGTTATGGGGCCATATGACATTGGCACCCATTGAAGCTACACAACCAGCAGTACAATAGACTCAGACTCCAGGTACAGACAAAAGGAAGCAATTAACATCCACAACAGCAGCCAGAAGCAAGTTTTTTCCACCTCCTTTGCCATTGATGTCAAAGGGGGAGAAAGTCAGGGGGAGTTTGTTGGAAATCAATGTTGCCATTGATGTCACAAGGACAAGTCAAATCTAAACTTGGTCTCTCACTGTCAAAGACAAGTCCCCTGGAATGAAGAATGAGTCTCACTGGAAAAGTTGGTTGAGAATTATGCAACATTATTGAGTCTTCTCTGAATTGTTTGAAGAAGCCCTAGAACAACAAGATTCTCAGTGCTAATCTGAAAGATCAAGAGCTGATCAAATAATGCATTGAAGTGTGCCCGAAGTCAAAATAGGATGCCCTAATCAACTCTTCATCAACTGTTCAAACTCAGCATTTTCCCCAGAAATGATGGGCCTAAATCAGCAGTCAACCCAGACCTTAAAAGTCAACTTCAACATTTAAACAAGGTGGTAATCTCAGCACCAATCGAATGTTTCTGAAGGTCTTTTGAAAGCCCAAATCTCACAGTGATGCCCTAATGGTATTTCGGATGCCCTAAGGGGAGATCATGTGTGTTTCAGTATCCAAATACCAGTCCGAGTTCAGTGGCCAGCCCTAATTTGTAGAGTGGTTTGAGGTTTTTGATTTCGTAAGTGTTGGTCCTAACACACAAGCCCCAATGCAATTGTAAGCCCCCACTCTTAACAGTTTTAAAGATGAAGAAAATCTGACTAAAACATCAACATCTCATTGTGACATTATGTCAAACACTTAGCATGCAAACTAGATTTACTGCTCATCTGAGTTATGATTTGCTAGATTTCTCAATAGCACATCTACTGATAACTTGAACATAAATACATATGCATGCATCAAAATCTAGCTGAAGACAATAATACCCATAAGAACACTGAGAAGTTTAGGGCCAAGCCCAGGGAAAAACCCTCACCTCTGTGAGGTAAAACCCAAGAGAAATTTATTGGAGAGAGAGAATACATTTTACATAAGAGATTTCTTGCTAGTCTATACTGAGAAAATCACTGAGAAAAATGTAGCAAACAAAGGAAAAAATGTACCAGCAATAAATGCTGTTGTACGGCCTCTTCCTTCAGCAAAATGTCTAGAAACTCGTGCTAAAACCAGCTGCCTCGATTTCTGTGCACAAACCCTCAATCAGCAAGTACAAATATCGATTTCTGTGCAGCTGTACGGCTTCCAGCATTAAAACATTTTACTGCTGTACGATCCGTACAGTACAGCCTGCTGCCTCGTTTTCTGTGCACTAGCAAGATAAATCTGATCTCTTCTCTCTCTCTGAAATGATCTCTCTCTCCCACGTGTGGTTTCTCTCTCCACTCCCACGTGCCACTGAAAATTTCTCTCTTCCTTGGATGTGTTTCTCTTTTCCCAATGCTTCATTAAATAAGTGAAAACTCACTTAGAAACCCTAACTAACTGAAACCCTAACCCTAACTTACTTTTCAAGGGTCAAGATTAGATTAGATCTAAGGGTCCTTATTAAATGCTCATTAAATGTCCTTTTAATCATTTAATGACATTTATTACATTCACATTAATTAATAAAGTCACTTTCACTTTATAACATAAAGTCACTTTTTATAAAATAAAGTGAACTTAGGGAAAGAAAAAAACAATTACAAAATTGTGTCCTCACCAGACACTACCAAAACGGTGAAGGACCTACTGAGTTACAATAAATTAACACTCCCTCTTAACGAGGAAGGTCCTTCAAAAAAAAACAAGATCTATGTCACTTTCCTCTTTCATCTGCTGGAACTCCCTCTTGCTCCTGAATCTGGATCTGTGACCTGTAGACCACTCTGAATGCTTCGTAAGAATATGCATCTTCTTCAGCATCCTCCTGCTCAAATCCCTCATACTGGTTGAGTCTTCTACCAATACTCACAAGAGAACTACTGTTCTCAGGAAACTGAATAATAGGCGCCACTGCAGTTTCCCCACCTGTTTCGGACCCTGAAAGCCATCCAAAACACGGATATACATTAACTCCTTTTAATGTATATAAACTCTCTTTTTGGCTACCAAGCAGAATGGTGCCATCCACATCTCCAACAGGAATTAGGAATACGTGCTCCCTCTTGAACAGTACTCCAAAACCTTCACTCTCCACAGCTGAGACTGAGATCAAACTTGTTCTTAGTTCTGGTACAAACAGAACCCCATGCAAGTCTAGGATTTCACCAAAGAATAACCTGAATCGTACTGAACCGATTCCCTTTACTGCTCGAACTGTGTCTCCTTGCTGAACAAAGTGACCCGGACCTATCTCTGTGACACTCATGAACTTGCTCAGAGTGTCAGTCATGTGCTTGGTCGCACCACTGTCAATGAGCCATTCATGATCAAGAATATTTCTGCAGCTGCCAATACTGGGTGCTATAGACACAAGGGCAAAATCTTCCTCAAAAGTCTTTGCAAAATCTGCTACAGCAGCCTGAGCTGAAGATTCTAACACTGAACCTCTGCTCTTCCTCTTCTCAGTGTTTGGACACTGAGATGCATAGTGACCAAAAGTGTTACAAGCAAAACATCGAACCTTACTAAGGTCCTTCTTCTTCTTCCCTTTCCCAGCAACAACAAGAGCTACATTCTCTTCTCCACTCTGAGGGCTCTGAAGAATCCCTTCTCTTGATTCTTCTTGGACAAAGTCATCCCACAACCTTGTCCAGTCCGGTAGCTTATCTCTAGCCACCACCCCTTTCACAAAGGAATGCCATTTAGTGGAGAACCCGTTAAGAGCATGTCTCACAAGCTCTTCATCTTCTACTTTCTCACCGACTGCACCCAATTCATCTCTGACCTGAGTGATCTTGGTGAGATAAGTAGTCACTGAATCAGTCTCCGTCATCTTGGTATTTCTCAGCTTCTCTCTAAGAACCATCTTCCGGTTCTGGTTCTTACTCTGGTATAAGGCACACAGAGAAATCCACATTTCAAACACATATTTCTTACTAGAAATAAATGGAATCACATGATCCTTGATAGAATCAAAGAGTATCTTCTGAGCTTTGATGTCCCTTCTCTCAAACTCAGTTTTCTGTACAGCATCTGTGGGAACTACAACAGTAGCAGAAGCTCCCACAATGTCCCATAACGCCTGCTCTTTGAACAATATCGTGATTCTTTCTTTCCATGGACTGAAGTTACTGGATCCATCCAGTCTGTCCTCATACCTTAACCCTGCTGCTGCCATGATGCTTGGACTGAACGTTCCACCTGCAAGACCCTCTCTTCTATGTTCTACACAACATGTACAAAGTCTTCAGCAACCTTGCTCTGATACCATGAAGAAAATCTGACTAAAACATCAACATCTCATGGTGACATTATGTCAAACACTTAGCATGCAAACTAGATTTACTGCTCATCTGAGTTATGATTTGCTAGACTTCTCAATAGCACATCTACTGATAACTTGAACATAAATACATATGCATGCATCAAAATCTAGCTGAAGACAATAATACCCATAAGAACACTGAGAAGTTTAGGGCCAAGCCCAGGGCAAAACCCTCACCTCTGAGAGGTAAAACCCAAGAGAAATTTATTGGAGAGAGAGAATACATTTTACATAAGAGATTTCTTGCTAGTCTATACTGAGAAAATCACCGAGAAAAATGCAGCAAACAAAGGAAAAAATGTACCAGCAATAAATGCTGCTGTACGGCCTCTTCCTTCAGCAAAATGTCTAGAAACTCGTGCTAAAACCAGCTGCCTCGATTTCTGTGCACCAACCCTCAATCAGCAAGTACAAATATCGATTTCTGTGCAGCTGTACGGCCTCCAGCATTAAATGCAGATGTACGGCCTGTATTTTTACTGTTGTACGATCCGTACAGTACAGCCTGCTGCCTCGTTTTCTGTGCACTAGCAAGATAAATCTGATCTCTTCTCTCTCTCTGAAATGATCTCTCTCTCCCACGTGTGGTTTCTCTCTTCACTCCCACATGCCACTGAAAATTTCTCTCTTCCTTGGATGTGTTTCTCTTTTCCCAATGCTTCATTAAATAAATGAAAACTCACTTAGAAACCCTAACTAACTGAAACCCTAACCCTAACTTACTTTTCAAGGGTCAAGATTAGATTAGATCTAAGGGTCCTTATTAAATGCTCATTAAATGTCCTTTTAATCATTTAATGACATTTATTACATTCACATTAATTAATAAAGTCACTTTCACTTTATAACATAAAGTCACTTTTTATAAAATAAAGTGAACTTAGGGAAAGAAAAAAACAATTACAAAATTGTGTCCTCACCAGACACTACCAAAACGGTGAAGGACCTACTGAGTTACAATAAATTAACAAAAGAAATAATCATAAAAGTCTTTAAAAAGACCACTCAGCATGGGAAACATGGGGCATTAGAAGCCTCAACATGACTACAAGCCAACCTTACATGGGAGGTGGAGTAGCCTTACTAGGATCTCATGAAGAATGTTGAAGCCCGGATAAACCAGCCTGTCAAGATTAAGGAAACATCATGAAGCGTGGAAGTAAGAGTTAACATATCAAATCCGTAAGCTATGAATTTTAAAGAGCCAACCCTTTGTGTTGGTGTTAAATAAAATAAACAATTAATGGAAGCTCAGGTCGGCTCCATAAACAGCAAATAACACTGTTTTATTTTTAAATAGTAATAAATAAACAATTTGAAGGTCGGCTCATAAAGTATTAGTTTGATATACAAGAGGGATATAAATAGATGAGTGAAGGGCATTAAAAGGAAATGCACTATGACTTGAGCATAGAAGAACAGCTGAAGTGGGGATGTGAGACTGTTGAAGTTTGAGGAGCAGCGAATAGATGAGCTGAGTCTTTTTTAATCTGCAAATTGTCGGTGGAAGGTTTAAATCTGTGATGATCTACTTCAGCTGAGGCAAGGAGAGAGATACCAAGGGCACCATTATCTCATCAAGAGTTAACATTACTCTTGATTGACCAGAGATCACAGTCATTGAAGACTAGTCTGCTTGCAAGTTGAAAATCAATCTCAAGCTCACTACTGGATCATTTTTGTATCCATGACTGGGTGGTAATGTGGACAGAAGCAAGGTAAGAACCTACTCACTCTTGGGTTGCAGCCTGAACAAACAACCTCAGTTGGAGTTGAACATGTTGCTGAGGTAGAAGCCTCTTACATCAGTTGCTGCTGGTGTATACATACTGTGTTGTAGCACAGATATTTTATGTAAATTATTGCATGTACTAATTATTGAAATTCTTGTTAAATTATTGGAGTTACTGCTGTGCAAGTTATCATACAGTTGGTTTGATCAATTAGTCAAAAAAGATTAAGTAGGTGTGTATCTGGTTCAAATTGAAAAAACACAGTCAGCTTATAACACTGATTCACCCCCCCTCTTAGTGTTAGGAGTGTGTTTTCACTTTCAGGGTGGCTCTGATACCATGTTAAATTTTCTTAATTGCTTAGATGATATTGTAAAACAATTTACAATAGTAGGATCACTGAAAGAACAACAAGCACAGCAACACAAAGAACACAGAGATTTTCCTCGGGGAAACCACAAGGGAGAAAACCCCACAAAACTTCCTCAGTATAGAACTCAACCAAGACAATGTAAAACCCCAAGATAACTTCTCCTCTCTCTCTGGCGCACTTCTTCTTCTCTCTCTAGCGAACTTGCTTGAGTGAAGAGTATACAAAATGAAGGAGGTGCCTCTCTATTTATATTTGACTCTTGACTTGACCTGAAACCTAACTGGACCGACTTGTCTAACTAACAAGGAAGACTTGTCGAGTAAAGTACCAAAAAAATATTTATTACAATGACTTGTGGGTACTATTGACCCGACTTACATCCAGAGATTTGCATTGATACTTTCAATGACTCTTACATGACCAATTACATCAATGACATCTCCTAAAGGAGGAATAACAATAATACAAATAGAATATATTCCTAAGTTACATTATTTTAATTTGCCACTGCTATGCAAGTATAATGAATAGTTTAATACTCACAGTGACCATAATGCAACAGTCATTAATCTTAACATGTTTCAAGCATTATTATACCCAATAGCATAGGATATAAGTCTGTGGAAAGAAGAGAACGCTACCAGACCTATGTAAGGTCAAAGTGTTCATAATGTTAAAGAAAAAGCTCAGACGTCTGTTTGACCTGCCTCCAACCTCACAAAGGTATGTTTCATGCTGCTGACTGTTTGTACAAAGATAAGCCCTAAACGCTGGAAACACCATGGACTTCACTTGAATAGTCTTCCATTGAAGAAGAGACTGGCTTCTATTATGAAAATGCTCAGAGCTACTGCTCTTGGCTGTTCCAGTGCCTAGAATTAAATATCAGCCCCATAACATAAGACTTATTCATCAAAACTGCTGCAATACATGCCCAGAAGCGCTGTAGGCCCAGGGTACACCCATGTAAAAAAGGGGGTAACACCACCCATCAAGGGGTAGTCAGCAGGGCACAAGACCAGCACACCTTTAAATCAAGACCAAGAGGGCCTGCCATGACCGACCAAAGGTCTGGAACCCCGCTAGACAAACACTTTTACATAAAGAACCCCCAACTTGGCCTTTTAAAAAGGCAAAAATATCTCCTTCTTTGGCACATCTGTAGGGTGCGCTGCAAAGAATTTGGGGCATAACACCACCTAAGTGCTAAATCAAGTCGTAACAGACTCCATCTCAGGTCTAGTCTCTATTTTCACCCCTTGCGATAATAACACCCAGAGGTCACCACAAATCACTTCCCACGGGGCCATCACTCTAGGCCACTCTATAGAACAAATTATCAAATAGTCTCTCATGATGGACAGTTACATTCCTAGATTGATGACAATAGTCATTAATCCTCCACTCTTACATTCTATCTTATTTCTACTTGTGTATGTACTATAGCCATCTCTATATGATATATAAGGCTTTCTTTTTGTTCTCTTAGCTTTAGGTTTTCTATTGTTCTTTTGTGAGATGACTTTTGCACTCCCTTTATTGTCATATCGATATGTTATCATTTACAAGACCTTTGACTTATTGTGGCCATCGACAGACACTAATATAATTTCATTTCATTTCTAAGTCATGTCTTTCTTCTCTTTCTCAATCAGTGACTCCAACTTCCATTGTGTTACCTACTTAAGCAATTTCCACTTAAATTCCAAATTTGGAAGTGGTATTATCTTTAATCCCTTTTCCTATCCACAACAACCTCAATTTACTTCTATCCAAGCCCGTTCATACTATCACCAAATTCCTAGTACACAAAATGTTTTCTTTTCAAAAAGTGCCTTGATGAGGTCAATATGGCTACACTAAGCATGACTTTTCTATATTTAAGACAGTTAAAGGATACTTTTCCATCCAATGAGTCATAAAAGATGCCATTATTATCCATGATATTTCCAAATGATCACTCATACATGTCTAGGGCTTTCAAATTAGTATTTCCTGTCTGCAGGATTGTTTTCAATGCATTATGTTTAACTGATCTCTGGGACTTCTTAATGTTTCCTTCTATCCTGTTATCTTTCAAATAGTACTCTCACTATCTCTGAGACTTCTTAGGCATGACTATTCACCTTTGGCAGACAATAACAAGTTCAACAGGGGTAAATGTTTTGTTGATTAGCTATTTATTAATAAATTCACCAAAAGTAAATTAAACGAGTAAATCCTTCATTAACTTATTCTCTCAAACATTATATTTGATGCCAAATCTTAATAAGTTTTATAAAAAAATCTATAACTAAAGTGTAGTGTGCATAAACATAAATTTATGTAATCTTCATGTCACAAAGTAACCCATCCATTTAGATTTATGTAGATATTTTTCTTGAAGTTAACCTTAAGAGCAATTAAACTGATTCCAGTACTGGAATAAAATAAAACAGAAAAATCAACAAAACTGATTTGGGAAGTACGAATATTAAATTACAGACACTCCAGTCCACCATATATAAAGGAACGGTATTAGATAATGGAAAATAAAAGAGAAAGAGGGACAGAGAGACCCTTCGAACCCAGGATTCTCTGGGTAATATATCTTCTGCAAGCCAGCCTCTCTAGCAGCAGAAGCAGATGTTTCTCCAATGCAAGCAACAGCACCATTCCAGCTCTCAAACTTTAAAATGATATTAGCCCAAGCCCTATTAGCAACACAGTTATTTGGAGTTATTCAAAGGAGTACCTGAACAACATTTACACAAGCTGTAAGTCAAGAAATAATATATTTAGAGAGTAAGGTAGGTGGACATGGAAGGTTATTTATAGGGAAAACCTAACAGCAGAGGGGGATGCCACTGCAACAACTGGTGCCAAAGCTGCTTCTGCCAGCAGTACATCGTTAACCTCGTGGATAGGTACCTGATCATAATTCATTCCACCATGCTTCCTGTCAGACTTTTTAATCCACTTAAACAAATTCCCCAATTTTGTTTTTCTGGCAAGGCATACATATTACTCTCATGAGTAGGTTGCATCAAGGCAAATAAACAAAGGCAGACAATAGTTCCCCGTAGTAATCAGTATGAAGCTCGGCTAAATGAATTCATACAGTTGAATATGTGTTTAGCCTTGTTACTTGAAATCCACGCTCAGAGAGACTGCGTTCTGTGACCAAAGCACAATGAGACGTAAAATGGTTACTTCTTTATCACGTAATAATAAACCAAATTTTCCTCTACTAAGTTTGAAGAGAATACCAAAAAATATGCTTTTAGGTAATTTAAACTTCAAGAAACATGATATATATATATAATCTCATCTTTACACATTTTGACAAATCAGCAAAATAGAAAAGAAGAAAATTGTTACATTCAAAATTTTGAAAAAACATGAGGAACTGAACTTCTCATTCAAACCAAGAAAGTTGCATAATGGTGAGATAAAACTAAACCTTGATGAAAAACTCTAACTAAAAACATGCATTATGAAGTCATTAGAACAGACAAAGGAGACTGGATTATTTATTGATAATTACATAGAACCACCATTGACCATCACAGTTGGGAATGGGAATGTCGAGTGTTAGTGTCAACATAAAAATAATTTATGGGAATGGGGCTGTCAAGTGTTAGTGTCAACATAAGAATAATTTAGTGACCATTTCAGAATCCTTTTGCTTGAATTATTGTTCCATGCAATGATTTTCTATGTTTTGTTCTTGCTGTCGAAAAAAATTGCTGAAGCTTTTGCCAAATCTTGTCAGGAAAGCAATCAACTGTGCCTCAATCATTTAACAATACTAAGGTGAAACCCCAGTGCTCTTTGTTTGAAGAATAGCTTATACCTTATTTTGACAAGCCATTTAATACTTCTTTCCTTTGCGATTGTTGGAAATCAGTTAAATTTGATAAAAGGCGTAAAATTATCCAAACTTCACTTCACATGTTCCTCATTTTAGTACAAACTAATCTAGTAGTCATAATATTCTAAAAGGTTAAATTATCTGCCTTGACATAGCATGATAGAAGACAAACTAAATTTTAAAGTAACATGAATGTCAGCAGAAACCACTTATACTTAGATTATTTTTATGGAGTATAACATACCAATTTCACCACTGGCTTTCATAGAAGCTGGGTAGAGAACTGTACAACCTTCTCGTGACTTTGGAAGCTCTGTGGCCAAAACTGCCCCAGTTGCTGTGAGATTATAACCAGATTTTGTGTGAGCTAGGATTAGGACAAAGAAATTTCCACAAAATGTTGCCAGAGTCAACAGAATTTGCATCTAAAACGAATACAAAGCAACTTCCATCACTGAATTCAGCATTAATTGAATAGAAATTTGAACTATGTTCCTTAACATTAAGTAATTTGATCCTTACTTTTATCACTTTTGAAACCAACTATAATGGAAATTGTAAATGCACAAAGAAGATTCTGTACACTAGCTGTGGATTGCAAGAAAATATTTGTATGCATCCACGATACCAAACATTGTGTGTATGAAATGCACACAAGAAGATTCTATACACTTTTGAAACCAACTATAATGGAAATTGTAAATGCACAAAGAAGATTCTGTACATTAGCTGTGGATTGCAAGAAAATATTTGTATGCATCCACGATACCAAACATTGTGTGTATGAAATGCACGCCAAGTTGCACCAAGACAAGTGAGGTGTGTTATCCACTAATTTTGCACTTAGTGGATTTCCAGTGAGCAACTGAAGTCATGAACAAGCCAGTTGTTCTTTATTTGTGTTCAGAAGGTTCTGCGGCTCAACAGGGCCTTTTTTGGGCCTCTTTTTTAATAAAATGCATGTTCATACCCCTTGGGGGCGTTGTAATAAATGCTCTAACACGGAAAACTTTTTGTAAAGGACTTGGCTTCCTAAGACTGGGCTATCAATCTGATTATTCCAAAGTGTTTTTTACCTTGTCAATTAAGCAATGCTAAATAAGCGATGTATAATTTTCGAGTTTTTCACCACTCCTCCAAAGCTAGAATTTCCGTCTTGGTGGTTAGGCCTTAGGAGGTTATTAAAGTTCATGTGTCGATGTATATAAGCGTGTTAGGCATTGTTTTTAAGTCATATGGACATGTACTAGGTCCCCCTAGAGTTTCGTCTAATTCCGAGAAAAAAATATGTTTTCCGTTTTAAGCCATTTTTTAATGGTTGAAATGTAAAAATTCAAAATGTTAAAATATGGTGATCCGGAGTCTGTTTTTGGCGTGGTTGGGCTCATTTTCAAGCTCAGAGCAGCATCTTTATCCCAGTGGCCACTTTCACTATGTTTCAGGCAGCTAAAACATCCCGGAAGGCTTTATTTGGCTAACAGAGCATCAGAATGGCATTTAAATGCTAAGTTATGAGAAAATGCACTAAAGTCAAAGTTTTAAAAAAGTCAAAAAATTAATAAAAAAAGGGTGGGGATGACATGGAGGTGGGTCCCTCATGCCATGCAACCCACTTCAAAATGTGATATGACTTAAACTTTGGTTTAAAGACTAGTCACGAATTATTTCAAAGGAGAGGATGGCGTGAGGGTGAAAGACTCACGATAATGTGAAGGTGTGAGTGGGAGTGGGGTGGACCCCTCTACACATAAGACTTATGAAATTAAACCATGGTTTATTTCTTTAAAAAATTATTATATGCTATGGAGGCTATCGTAAGGTTTCATGCAAACGAATGAACATGGAGGAGGTGGCGTCAACATGGAGCTCACGCTGGCATTTGGTTGATGCGAATCAATGTTGAAAAAGTCGGCAAGGGTCCCGAATACAACTTCTCGGCAACATTGACGAAAAAATTGGGAAAAGTCGGGAAAAGTTGGCAAACATTAAAAAATACAAAATACATTCATTTTTTTCAGAATTTTAAACATTTAAAGCAACAATAACATCAGATAAACACATTGTAACATAAATATGGAGAAAGCATTGATATATATCATCATCATGTAGTCATGCCAAATGTAAAATGATACATCAAAGTCGATACTGTATCATGAAACATCATANTCAAACATGACATCATATATATAAATGTATTCAAGGAAAACTAGCATCTAGTTATCTAATATCAATGCTCTCTTCGTAAGTTTTCCATTCATACTTCATATTTTTCCCTACTCCAATGATTAGGTTTATATATGGTTTTCCTAAATGCTTTTTATTTGTCCCTCCATCTTATGACTTAAACCCAATTTTTGAAAAGTATATTTTATTGATTTGGTTGTTAGCCATTAAATGTATTACTTGTTTTGTATTGGTGATAAATCATAGATGTATTTTTCACTCCCAAATTGACTTTCCGACATGAGCCTCACATTTAGCCCTAACTCATCTAACACATGAAACATTGCTCTTTTTTTCCTACAATGTGTTATGATGATCACTCAAAATATGTTTATCAAAAAATTCCCTAATAGTGAAAAAAGTAATTCAATTACTATTGTGATCTTTGATAAACGGATACATATTTTGTATAGATTATCATTGCATGGTTTGATGTTCAAATACAACAAAGTTTTGAAATCTTTCTATGGTAGAGGAAAGGTGTTAGTATACGACAAAATGGCTAAAATGGCAAATTTTTGGAAAATTAGCCATTTTAGCAAAAATGGAGATTTTTGAAAAAAGCCGGGAAAAGTCTGGAGTTTTTGGAAAAAGTCGGGACTTGCCATTTTTAGCCTTTGTGACTTTTTCCAAAAAGTCGCGATTTTTTGGAAAAAGTCGCGACTTTTTGAAAAGTTAAAAAGTCGTGATTTTTTCTAGCCGATTTTTTGGCTAAGGGAAAAAATCGTGACTTTTTAAAAAGTCGACGATTTTTCGGAGAGTTTTTCAACACTGATGCGAATGGGATGAGGGTGGATCCCTCCCCATTTATTAATGAACTTTTATTATTTCAACACTTAATTTTAACCCAATGTTTGGATCGTATAATTCTTTCCTTATTTTGATCATCACATCAATGTCGTACGACTCGCGTGAGGAGGAAGCTCGCACGTGTGGAGAGTTTGGTGAGTAGTTGGGGTGTGTTGGCATTTGTTGGGTGAATGAGGTCAATTCCTCTTCACTTCAACTCCAGATTGACTTAGTCCAAGCTTAGTTCAAGTTCAGTTCAACTCAGTTACACTCCGAGTTGATCTTCAGTTGATTGCTGCCCCCTGGGATTGGGTCTTGTTATAAAAGCGAGGCCTTCTTCCCCATTTTGGGTGGATGATTTTTGCAAAGAACCTCTGGTGAAAAATATTGTAATGCTTGTTGCTTTCATGCAATTATTTGAATAAAGAAAGGCCTTGGAGGCTCATGTGGTGTGGTTCTTGGATGCATATGCTTTGGTGAATGAGGTGATACAATTTCAATTTTTTTCTCTTGCTTTGCTAATCTGTGGTTATTGATCAATGCTTTAAAGGGCTTACATAAGCACATAAGAATAAATATTTGTAGTCTCAATTTATCTATTTACTTATTTACTCTTAGAGATCCAAAACGAGCATTGTCTTATTCAGTTGTATCTCATGTTTTTCTTATTTCAATTAGTAGATGGTACATGATCTAATACCCATTTTTGCAAGTGTATGAGTTCTTTGTTTGGAGATCACTCCACTCTACTGAGTAAATGGTTGAGCTAGTTTGCATCTCTTTTTCTTGGAGCCAAGTACAAAAATTCAACAACTATTTGCTAAGTGAGATCCAAGGTTGCTTCAAAGATTCAAGATCTAAGTTGTTCTACCTCTCTTATTCACCTTTAAAATCAAATTTCAACTCATAAATTGGTTACTAAGTAAGGTTTGGATCTCAAGTTTCCGATTCTTCTCCAAACCTTGTGCTCTCGACTTTGCTTCTTGAGCTTGTTTCTTGTCTTTTCGCTGCCCCTCACCTCTGTTTGCTAGCCTCCTCTTAAGCTTACTTTCACCCTCCTCCTTGTAACCTGCGTTCATCTTTTTGCCCTCCTTTCTTTGCTTCTTACCTTCTTCTCTCGCTTCCTAACTTCTTCCTTTGTTTTGCTTCTTCTTTTTCATCTTCCATTTTACTTCTAGTTCTTAGTTTAAACACTTAGCTAGTTTCACTTTAAAGTTTTGTTTCTTAACTTGCATCTATCTCATACTTGGTTCATTTTTTTTAATTTTCAAAGTTTATAGATCTTAGTTGCTAGTTCATACCTAGTTTCTTTTTAGAGCTTAGTTTTAGATCTTTTTTTCTGATTTTTTACTAACTCTTAACAAGTTAGTGTTCAAAGCTCTCATTTTCAAGAATACAAGAAGCTTCAACTCGAATCAAGAAAGCCCAAAGGCTAGAAGCAAACAAAGAGAAAAAAAAACAAACTCCTTGAAAAGCACTTCCCTCTTCTTTCATTCCCCCATCTCATATTGTGCTTTCAAGCGAAGACAAAAAAATCAAAGCATTGTAATAATTAATAAAGAGCAAGTGGGATAAAGGCTCCCACACCCTGCTTCCCCCATTTGGAGGAAGCCTTTATCGTCTATTGTCTATTTTCGCACTTTACTATGCTTTATACCTGCACAATAAATTGTAAGAGTAGAATAGAAATAGTTAGCATCATCTTTTGAAAACATTTGCTAGTGTAGTTTTGCTTCACTTTTCAAGTATTTTTATCTCATATAAATTGTTAAAAATAACTCAAAGTCTCTTGAATCTCACTGAAAAGTGGATCAAGAGCACTCTCTAGCGGAGAGGTTTTGCTTTTTGTCTTAGATTAGATTTCCTGTTTTCATATAAATTGCTAAATAAAAAGAACATAAAATCTCTTGAATCTCACCGAAAGGTGGATCAAGAATACTCTATGTCGGAGAGTTTGTTGTTTAATCTTCAGTTCATTTACTTTAGCATTTTTTTTACCTTTTCCATAAATCTCTTGAATCTCGCCACAAGGCAGATCAAGAGTGCTCTCTGTCAGAGAGTTTTTCGATGGTTCTTGTTCACAACATTTAATAAAATTGGAATTTACATTTACAAGTGTTACAAATATCGTGTCGACGAATATATCGCCAAGGGTCCAAAAAGAAATTATCAGATTTATCGGCAAAAATGTCGGCAAACATCGGCAATATATCGGCAAAATAAAAAATACAAAAATATTAAAAAATACAAAAAAGAAAAAAATCACAATATATTTGAAAAAATTGGCAAATATCGCCAAAAATCGGCAAATATCGCCAAAAATCGGCAAATATCGCCAAAAATCGGCAAATATCGTGATAAAATCGGCAAATGTCGCGATAAAATCGGGAAAAATCACCAAAAAAAATTGGGAAAATATCGGGGCGATATATCGCCAGTGAGTTAACATCGCGATATATCGCGATGTTGCCGATATATCGGCAATATTTGTAACACTGACATTTACTACACTGTGTATGCTCTGCCTACTTGTGGGATACCCAGAAGCAGTTGTAGATTCATTAAATCTTTACATTTTAATCCACTTCAACCATAAATAAAACACTCTCCCAAGAAAACCAACGAAAATCTGGCGTTGATCGCTAATAGTCGAAAGTGGGCAAATTTTGCATGGGAACGCAGGAACTACTGTACCGAGACCTTGAAAGCACATTTAGACTACATCCTTGTTGGTGTAGTGTTGAACACCGCTTTAGAGACTCCGGCCAGCCCACATGTTCTTGTATAGAACCACTTAGACTATTATCCAAACATATCTCCAGTACCGAAAGGTATATCTTGGAGATCCCCTTTCCTTGTAATAATCAACTTCACCCCCAAAATTTACAATAAAATTTACCATGAACACTTGCAAAACGTTCTCAAGCACACCCAAGACTTGTATCAAGCATCCCAAGAACTACATTGACTCCATTTGGCACTAGTCTTATCAATTATTTATTTGCTTATTATCTATCTAGAGCACTTCCTTTATCTATTTAATTCATATCATACTATGGATGCTTTACTTTTAAATTGCCATTATCAAGTGGTTGTGCATCTTTAATTATCTTGCAAGTACATACTTGGATCATTAAACTATTATTGTAAATCTCTTTAAAAAACTCCTAAAAAAAACACCCATCCTCATCATACACCAAAAAAAAAAATTTAAAACACAAGAGCCTCAGAAACTCTTTGTAGGGTCTACCCCCCTTGGCTTCGTTAGGAGTTTTCCTAAACAAAGGAGTCGGGATCAAGTGACAGCACCTTTATCTTTGCTTGCCCCCAAGGCCACACCTTTCCCACTTGGGAAACAACTTTTGAAAGATTTATGCTGACGGTGTGCACATTGGCAGGCAACAAGGTGCATCCCACAACCCAGTATGAAGAATACATGTAACTAAGGCTGATGTAACACGTGGCATAAGTAGGCCCAATAAGATAAAACAATATCATCTTAGTATGGTTGAGATCTGTAACATCCATGCTTATAAATCAAAATAAAGATTTGTAATAAGGTAGATAAGATAAGATAATTTTATTAATGTCCAACAACGACCACAAAGTGGTCAATGGAATTGCTAAGTACATCCCTGAGAATACAAATTTGAAGCACTAAACCCACTCATGGTAAATCATTATATAAACAAATCGATCCTATATAAAGAAAAAACCTAAGTCATGACAACATAAAGAAGTGAAACAAAGTGATGATGTAGATACATGCAAGTGTGCCAGATAATCGAAGGACAAGAGTCATCGACCCTCTTAGGGGGATGTGTCATCTAAGGGCAATCATCATCCCCTGAAGCCCTCTCTCCAAGCATTTGAGTCCGATGAGAAGAAACATTTAATAGATGACAGGTTAGAAATATCTAGAACAGTTGGGGGTTAAGGTATAAGATATGTCTCATTGTTTGGAGTCTGGACGCAAAAATTCATGATCGTGAGTTGCATGGAGGAACCTAACTATTGGTGTAGTGTGAGCTATACCAAGAGTTGAGGCAACAAGACTGTAAGGGTCTAGCTGGTCGAGCGCTAATGCCCTCCCGAGGACTCATAGATCTGATATCTAAAGTAGAATTATTGTTTTCCTACCTCTTGGTACCTCTATCTGCTAGAAGCATCGGAAAGAAATTTGTAATCAACTAGACTAAGTTTGGATGGGGCTAAGAAGTGTGAGCTAAGAAAGATCTAGATCCAAAGGCCTCCTTCATGTACAATAGCAAGCATCTCTGGTTAGAGAAATGGAAAAACCTGGAAAGAAATTTTTGGGACTGCCTATAAAGGCAATAAAACCATACTATGATCTCATAATTGGTGGATCACTTGAAGATGAAGTGCTTGTTGCCACTCTTGACCGGCGTGCGTGTGTCAAAGCCCAAAATTAGGCACACCGACACGATGACAACTGCGAAAAGAGCAGCCACTGTCACCACGCTCCTCTTTTCCTCACTTCAAGTTGGCTCTTCTCCAACTCAAGGAGGGCTTCCCTAAGGTTAAGATCACTAAGGCAGGAAACAATGGCGGACAAGGTGAATAGAAGAGGCTTCCTTAGAGAAATGGTTGTAGCATAAAAGTATTTGAATGGTTGATGGAAGGAGGGAAAGATCAAACCTCACTAATGGACCAGTGTCGGTATACCTAAAGGGAGAAATGGAGTCAAGGGAGAACCCAAGAGAGCCTTGTGTCAAAAGCGCAACTACTAGATCTTCTTCCTCCTAATTGCAAAAGATGCGCTATGCAAACAAGGGAGATACTACACAATCAAACTTGATTAAGTGTAAACATCAATACCCGTGTATGCATGCTCACAAAAGGAAAAGGCTAGCAACTACTAGGATTTCCACCTTCCAATAGGATGGTAGCATCTATTTATGGTCTCTAACACAAACATAGAAAGGAAAGAAGGCCTCTAACAACTATCGCTCATCCACACAAGTTTATGCCACACACCATAGAGGGTACTCAACTGAACAATCATAAAACCAGAAACAATACTTTTTCTATTAAGCCCTGGGGAAAAATCCTCCCAGTTTTTCCATCATTACAAAAGAGAAGGCAAGTCCTTTTAAAGACCCAAAAAGTTGTTCTCCCTTTTTCTAAAAGTTAAAAATAAGAATAAAATAATTGGGAGAAAAAAAAAAGGAAAAAGAAAAACATCGTGGTCCACTTGTTCCTCACCACCGAATAGTTTACCAAATCCACTTTATCAAAGTTTAACACCTACTTTGATTTGTACTTTAGCTTCTCGTTGCATATCCATGAAACAACATATGCGCAAAACCATAGTCGACTACACCTGAAAAATAACTCCGAGCATACAACTGCCACTTAAAAATAATGATACGTTATAATGATCCATGGATCATTGAAGGAGTGCATAGCTGCCACATGGGAGAACTGAGGCGAAAGGTGCATCAGTTGCTACTAAACTCCAGGCCTAGCATTTCACAAAATCGACGAGTTGATTGGTAGCCATCTATCCCACCGATTTTATCAAATGATTTACTAGTCGTTACAATAAACGCCAAGCAAGATCAACTCTGTTCACACAGATGCCTAATCAATTGAAGGTAAATCGTAGATGTCCCTAGACGGTTGGCTGACAAAACATTCATTGTGAGATTTAACTTTGTAACCAGCTGTATTTGAATGATTTGAAAAGTATGTCGTTGGCCCAAAAACTGAATATGTATCTTCAATTGCTTCAAATGCTGCTTCTTCCTCTGCGGGTGAGACCTTTGCTCTGGATGTTGTCTCTTAATCAATGGGTGAAACTGCTTGTGGTGCTTCTGGAGCTAGAACTCCACCATAAGAAACGAAACTTGTAGATCATGGTTCTCTCTACAGCAGCGAATCCGTAATCGATTTTTGCTAGCTTCTGGAGCAGGAACTCCACCATAAGAAACGAAACTTGTAGATCATGGTTCTCTCTACAGTAGCGAATCCGTAATCGATTTTTTAGCAAAAATCGAGCACCTTGCAGATGGTCGCCAATGACTGAAAAGTCGGCCTATCCCATGTTGTGACCAACTGCCAAAGAAAAACGTGTATCTAAGCTAAGCCAGATAAAGATACCGGTCCAATTTAGATTTCAACGAATTTGGCTGCCAAGAAACTGTGGACCTTTCCACGATTGACGTGGGTGGTGACAGAAATGATTTCGACCATTAATGAAATTTGATCTCCTCGACTCAACCGCCAAAAATGAAAGTGTGGGTGAAACTGCTCTTTGGATGCCCCATGCAGTTACCTCATAACAGTGAACTCTCAAATCTTTAAACTCCACGACTCATCCGAAGTTTATATGCAGACAGCCTATGATTTGGTGCTGCATATTCAAAGTATTTTGCTGGTATTTTGACAAAATGAAAACACTTGCAAATCCAAGCTCGTGTCCTCTTTATCACATCAAAAACAACCCGTGGTTCCATAAATTGGCATAATTAGCCCTTCTTCATTCATGTATAGCTTCACTATTAACTCATTCTGCCGAGCATTATAACCACTAATGAACAAATAGATTCCTCTGTTGATAAGCCCAATAAATTCCTCAAAGCAATGGAGCTTATGAATAGGTGAAATGGCTGCAACCATTCTTTCATCAAATGCCACGAATCTAAAGGTAAGTAAATCTGAATCATAAACAGGTTGCTCCATAGTTATCTCACCATCAGGGATATATTCAGCAAATGGACCAACAAATCTCTCTCACAAATGTTCAAGATTCTCAGTTTTTGTGTAACATAAACCTTTCTCTGCAGAGTAATAACTGTTATCACATATATAGTAGCCAGGCTACCATATTCTATTTTTCAGACACAGTACATTTTCAGCCAGATCTCTTCCATATGAGATGCTGAGATGAGCAGTTTTGACGGATCATTATTGTATTAGTGGACTATTTTACTCTCCCATGTCAGGACTGAGTCTCAAGACACTCAGATTTGAGGACCGATGTAGCCATTTAGTCATTACAGAGCAATTATTGATGCCCAGTTTTATATCAGTACTTTTTCATTGGACAGATGGTGTCTTAGATGGATTATATTGCATGATTATGACTCAGCTTTTATTATTGTGTTATGGTTATCATTGCTCTTATACTGATTTTTGTGACATGTATTAACTTGTGGTATCATGATCTGGCAATCATAATTATATGGACTTCGATGTATTTGTATTTATGTATTGGTGTCCCTACTATGACTTTGAAGTTCTTGATCTATACTCATTGGTTTTGCCCTCCTTATGGAGACTAGAGGTAGTCATTCCCACCATTGCTTTGGCTTGCTAGTGTTGGCTTCATCATTCACTATCTCCACCCATCCATCACCTTCTAGTTTAGTTTTCAACCCAACTGACTTCTTGACTTATGGCATTGAGGACCCTTTTCCCCGCTAGAACTTTTGTTGGACAAGCCTCCCTGTTTATATTGTGTCTCGACTTTGAGTTGGTGACAAAACTTGCCTTTGGTAAGTTGGATTGTATGCCTAAATCATTTTGGTCGATTGTCCCGATGTTTGGCACTGTGCAGAACTCCCCCTACCCACTTGAGATGTTGTTGGCTAAAACTGAAAGCTCATATACTACTTATATTGGAAATATTATATATGCGCCCTGTTATAACCTGCCTTGTAGTTGCTTGCTTAACGTGGATCCATAATGGATGGTAGAGGGGCAAGCAACTAAGGGGTGGAACCACGCTGCCTAGACTCCCAAATGGATGGTTGTCACGCCAATCAAGGCAGCCTTCACTTTAGGTTATCCTAGTCCAGGACAACAATGGGGGAGACCCAGATCTGCTCCCGACAGGAGAGATCGAACCTAGACACCAGAAGAAGATCAGATGGGGCTTCAGGGTACTTAAGGTGCAAGGTGAATGGGAACCCTAGCTCCAGGGTTTAGGTACTAGCAACTGTCTTGGGAAACGTAAATATGACAGGGCGAGAACGAATAGAGTTGGGACTATCCAATACCTAGAAATCAGACTCAATAAAAGGTGTTTGAGCTATCAGTGAATGTTGGTAGATGGCAAAGACTAAGAGCCTAAGGGCACCGCTAGCTTGGAGATCAGTGCTTTGTATGCATTGGGCAATGGAGTCAGCAGTAAGACAACGTTTCAGGAAACCCACTTGGGAAACACCTTGATCTACGAAACCAGAAAGCAATTGGTCCAGAAAAGCCAAGGTACAGGAAACCTAGCTCAGTAGATAGCTAGTGCTAGGGCCTAGGAAGACAAATCTGAAGCTTTAGGGGGTACCAAAAGGCTGATGGCTCAGCGTTGAGGATGAGAAGAGATCAGGGAGACCTAATCTACAAGCCCAAATCAGGAAAACAGCAGAAAAATCAGATCTAGAAAAGTCAAAATCTGATGATGGGGCTAGGAGGCTGAAAACTGATTTTTTCAGATCTAGGGCAAACCAGGATGAATTAGCACAGCGTTGAGGGTGTTCTGGGATGCTTGGGACCCGATCTATCAGCCTATCATGTCAGATTTCAGAAAAACCTACTTCCGAAAAAAGCTAATTTTCAGTGAGAGCGCTAGGGTAGTTTCAGTCAATTTTTTAGATCCCGGTCAAACTGTTGATCCTCTTGACAGCGTTGGGGTTGATTTGGACTGCCTAAGACCCGATATATCCGTCTGTGAAGTCAAAAATCAAAAAAACTCCAAACCCTAGCAGGTCAATTTTTTCGGTGGGGGGTTATGCAGTTTTCTGTTGAAAAATCAGATCTAGGTCAATCTATGAGGAATTTGACCAGCGTTCCAGTTGATTTAGTTAGGGGGAGGCCCGATCTATGAAACCCATAAATGGTTTGGCAAAAGATCAAACAGCTCCCTGATTATTTGATTTTTTAAGTTTTTATGGTTTAAATTTTTTCAGAAAAAATAGTTAAATTTCAGCAAGGTACAATGGAATAAGATCAAAAAAGAAGAACTTACCTGTGGATCTTACCTAGATAAGCTTGTAGAAGTCTGTAACAGTGACGATCTTAGCTATCTCGATCAATCCTGGAAGATCCCCATGATTTCTATGGCATATGCAAGCTCCAAGCCATCAAAGCGCCCCCTACCCTGCATGAGCAAACGTCAACCATATCAGATTTGCACATACAAAATAAAGAAACTGAATGATACAAGACAGTAAAATGAAGTAATCATAGATCGCAATGAAACTAATGAAAACCCTCTGATCCAAGACGAAGAGAACCGAGCGAGTTGAGGTCCCCCTACAAAAACGCTCCAGCCAAAACGCCCTCCTATAGACAAAACAATGATAGCCACGAAAAAAAAAATAGATCTCACGAGAATTTCCACGATGCTAGTAAGTTGAAGACAAGCTAATCACCATTTGAGCACATCTTATTTAAAGCAAATCCAGAAAAATTTCCACAGAAAAAATCTTTCTATTATTCAAACCCAAGAGCCAAAGACCCCTTACAAATGAGAAGCTCTCTCATTTAAATAGAAATGAAAGAACCTCAATCATAACCAAATCCTAACCACTTTCAAAACGAGTGGCTAAGATTAAAAGATACAATGTTCTCATCAATGGTTGAGATGAGCTCAACATACAATACATGGATCAATATAATTATAATTTACCAAAGTGGACTTAAACCACCCAAATAAAGGTAACCCACTCAACAAGAAACAAATGAAAGCACACGGTGGGTCCAAGGAATGTTTGACTAACTCCCTTTGGATGTCCCCATGGCACAATAAATAATATAACAATTTAAAATTTTGACTTTTGTGCCTCCTTGAGGAAATCGTGGGTCTCCCAAAAAGCTCCAGAAAATATATAAAATTTGCCCAAAAATAGGTGCGGACCCCATAAAATGCTGAAACTGCTGGAGAAGGTGTGGAAGACATCACTCTTATCATTGTGACTCACCCCATGCCATTACTTTGCCTCAGTAGCCCAAATCGATTTCTTCAATAGCCATTTGATCATTTTTTAATCTGCCTTGAGAAACGTGATACTGCTAAAACAGCCTCCTAGGGTTCCTGCGTTGTCAAATTGAGCCCTCCAAGCTCTCTGGGATGGGGGTACAATGGTACAAACAAGTGGCTGCACCCCCCTATGCCCATACAACGCCCTAGGAGATCCAACTGAAACATCTCCCTGCTCAAACAAATCAATCTGTGAAGAAAAAATGCATCAAAAAAGCAGAATAAGCCTGAACACATCTGAAAGTTCCCGAAACTAGAAATAAACTGTCTCATTGGACTCAAACACTCCCAATCCATCTAAGGTGTATACTCATACCCCTCATAGGTCTCTATCTGACCATCAATCACATCAAATAAACAATATAACCATCTATAACTGATCAGATACCCATAATAACTCAAAATACATCCATCTGTTGCAAGTGCTTAAAGGTTAAGCCATGCTCTACAACTCATTCAAGTAACAATCACAACAAGTAGCATTCATTTCACTGGTGGTACATAAACCAATACATATATAAGGCTTTATTTATTATTACTCAAACTTAGACTTTCAAGACTATACTCACTTCATAGCTGTAGTCATTTTGCTAGTGAAGGGTGAAGGGTAAAAATGACAAGGCTAAGGCAAAGGATGACTTCCTACTCAACATTATGACACTTTGGACAAGGAAAGGGAAAACTCACTATAACCAATGCTGGACAAACAACGACACAAGGAATGGCAGTGCCTCACAGATGGGTGAGTTATTTAGAGAGTGCTTATTCAACTTAGGCATCATGTCTACATCAAACTTGATCCAAGTTCATTAGGATCACATTTTATTCCATGGCCTTTTTGGCCTATATGACCCTTTTGGGACTTCACCAGTGCTTAAAAGCACAGCTAATCGCAGCTTTCATCCGGGCCATATTTATTTTTAATAAGGTCAACAATCCTTTGATACAACATTTTTTTTAACCATTGCTTTTTGGACCTTTTCGTATACTCTTCAAGGAGTATTTTTTTTTTAGCATTTCATTGCTCTTGCCCTTTTTGCCTATGTTAAGAAACACAGTTTTACAATTTTCATTTTCCATGGGCGCATATTTAATATTTCAATAAAAGTAGTACATGAGCTTTCAGTTTTAGCCAACAACATCTCAAGTGACTAGGGGGAATTCTGCACAGTGCCAAACATCGAGACAACCGACCAGAATGATTTAGGCATACTATCCAACTTACCAAAGGCAAGTTTTGTCACCAACTCAGAGCCGAGACACAATGTAAACAGGGAGACTTGTCCAACAAAGGTTCTAGCGGGGAAAAAGGTCCTCCATGCCATAAGTCAAGAAGTCAGTCCGGTTGAAAATTAAACTGGAAGGTAATGGATGGATGAAGACAATGAAATGATGGAGCCAACACTAGCAAGCCAAAACAATGGTGGGAATGACTACCTCTATTCTCCCTAAGGAGGGTAAAACAAATGAGTATAGATCAAGAACTTCAAAGCCAGAGTAAGGACACCAATACATAGTATAATATACAACCAAGTCCATATAAATATGACCGCCAGATCATGATACCACAAGTCAATATATGTCACAAGAATCAATATAAGAGCAATAATAACCACAACACCATATAAAATACTGAGTCATATCCATGCAATATAATCCATCTGAAACACCATATATCCAATGAGAAAGTACTGATATAACATTGGGCATCCACTACTGCTCTGAAATAACATAAATGGCTATATTGGTCCTCAAATCTGAGTGTCCTGAGACTCAGTCCTGGCATGGGAGAGTACAATAATCCACTAATACAATAATGATCCATCAGAAATGCTCATCTCATATGTAAGAGATCTGGCTGAAAAATGTACTATGTCTGAAAAATAGAATATGGTAGCCTGGCTACTATATATGTGATAACATCTGGCTCCAATTGGGACAAGCGCTCTGCTGAAAAGAGCGCTTGAGAACCTCAGAATCTCTGGTCCTCACACTCTGCTTTCCACATCCTCGATCTGTTCATCCAGCTCTGCAACCGCTACCAAGAATGTACCTGACTACCTGCAACATGTCCAGAGCTATACCAAACTCACAGACCGGTCGTTAGAACAATATGTGGATAATATATAAAATACTGAAAAGCAGAAAATAAATCTAATCTATAACCACAACTTTCAATAAAAGTTTGATTTTTTATTTATTTTTATTTTGCAGGATAACAAAATTACACTAAGAGCTTCAAAGGTGAGCTTCAAACAACAAAGCAAGATTATATACTACTGTCAGGAAAGGCTTATTCAGATCCTACCTACTCTAACCTAACTAATTAGGCAATTGCTAAGTAAAATCATAAATCCAATGCAACCACTTGCTGAACCAATCTATTGAGCTTTCTTTACAGCTAATGATACAACAAGTCAAAGATAGGTTGTAAGTAATGTGAATGAAAATTGAAGCTATTGTAACTTGTTGTTTGAAAATCAAAGAAATATATGGATAAAGAGAAATGAAATCATGCTAGGGATGAGATTGATTGTTGTAGACTTCTTCCATCCATAGATCGATAGGATCATAAAATTTATGCAAGTTTAAATTTGATGAAAGAAAAGAATACAATACATAATTCATCCCTCCAAGGCCATCATTTTTTCCCTCATCTTTTTGGTCAGCATACTCAATCATTCTCACATTATGATCAATGCTGAAGCAAAGTAGGGACAAATTAGAAATCTTTAAACCAGAAATTGAGATTAACCCCATTTGTTGTTTATAAAATGAGAAAATATGGAATTGGTCTTTATAGAGCTTCTCATTCACCCAATCAAAGAAATTAGCAAAGTTGAAAACATTATGCACCAAGGATGAAAGGATATAAAATGTTTTACCATTTACCATTTGGCACTTTCTAGAATCTGTACCACATGATACCATAGAGAAGGACTTCAAAAGCTGGGATGGGAGGGTGGATTGACAAATTAAGACTTGATTTGTATCACCTAAAGATGTTAACACCAATCTTCCATGTGATGCGGGACATTTGCTAAAGAAATTGGCAAAATTAAAACTAACATCCCAAGAACTAGACTCACTATGATTAATCTCCTCGACCAAATCACCTTGTCCAAAAGTATGACGGGGAATAGCAACAACATTACAAGAATCATTCCTTGGAGGCTCTTGATGATTATTTGGACACGGATTCCAGTTATAAAGATGTGACAAAGAAAGATCTAGGTCAAGCTCACTCACTAGAATATCATCATCATGTGGTTGTTCTTCTTGAGATTGTTCATTACATTCAACTAAGGATAAATGATCATCATCATTCATTTGATAAGGAAAAATATCACTATGCTCATTTCTATCCTCATTTCTCTTTATCCATATCTTTCTTTGATTTTCAAACAACAAGTTAGAATTGCTTCAATTTTCATTCACATTACTTACAAGCCATCTTTGATTTGTTGTATCATTAACTGTAAAGAAAGACAAATTGATCCGTTCAGCGAATGGTTACATTGGATCTACGATTTTACTTAGCACTTGTCTGATCGGTTAGAGTAGGGTAGGTAGGATTTTGAATAAGCTCTTTTGAGCAGTAGGATTGAGTCTTCAGTGTTGCATGGTCCTGAGTCTTTGAGTCTTCTTGTCGGTATGATTCTTCTAGGCAATTGAGTCTGGCCCCTCTTTAAATGTATATAAACGAACCTATGCTGAACTCCATCCGAAAATTCGAACCTAAATCGAACCTGAACCATGTGACATAGGGCGCAACCTACACTGGAGAAGAGGGGGCGTCAACATGAGAAGGAGAGGAGTTTGTCTTGAGTTTGAACTGGAGCAGAGGAGTGGTAGGCTCCACCTCCCATGAGGGGCGCCACCTCTCAACCTAACAATTCACCAAACCATATGCCAGTTGACACCTCAACCAACTCGTCAATCCCATAGAGAGGCGCAATCCTCAAGCTTAGATGAACTCGCAGATGCCTAAATCACCACTGGAGATCATGCTTTGATCAAGGAGATGACTTGCCTTGACTCAAGGAAGCCGATAGAAATTGATTTCACTCAAATCGGACAAGAATCCACTAGTTTAGGATTTTGGATATTCTCTCCAATTTAATTAATTTTTTAATTGATTTTTTTTTTGAGAGAGTTTTTACTTAAGTGATAAATTTATCACTTAAAACTTAGGAAAAGTGGGTTTAAGGGTTGTTATCACATTTATTGTAGCTGGGATACCATGATGCAGCATTTAGATTTTCTCTTTTCCTCTGAGCCAAACTTATTGACGGGGATACAGCATGGATCATTTTTGTAGCATGAGCCATTCAGAGCCTTTGTTTTGCAGCAGATACAGAGTATTTCCTTGCCAGGATTGGGATCTCCTTGTCCATTGAGATGATTTCAGTGATGACCTAGTTCATTTTAGCAGATTAGCATATCAGATGCGGCACACATAGTTGCAGAGGGACCTTATCAGTTGGAGACAGGTATATATGGTGAGGTCAAGTATATGCCTCTTTGGTTTGATTTTGCTCTATGATGTATGTCAAACACCTATGCTTGTCATGTTAGGATGATTATGGCGACCTATGCTTATAAGTACTAATGCTTGAACTTGTGTTATGACTAATCAAGGAGCTTAATGTGAAGACTGTTGCTCATGCCATGCTCGTACAAATAGTAAACCTTAGTGCTAGGTTGGTTCCATGTATCACTTGTCCCCATCCATTCAGTATCATCCATTGATTTTATCCCATGACTTAGACTGTTTGAGACCTGTGAGATTGAATATCTTTTCCCCACTTTGACCTCCAAGCATGATGGATCCCATGTTGTTATGTGTCTCGGCTCTGAGTTGTGCAACAAAACTTGTCGACCCCTTGATCCTTCTGGGACAGGAGAACCTGCTGGTTTTGGTTCCTGAGCTTAGACAAGTTGGGTTTTGAATCCTTGACCTCTCTGGTCGATTTCCCCCGATGTTTGGTCCTGACTATGGATATTCCCCCTAGTTGCCCGAAGAGTTGTCAGCTAAAACTTGAATAAATATGTCTTCCATCATTACATGCATTATGTGTCATATGTTATATATTATGAAATGGAAGCCCATAAATAAAGTTGCAAACTATGTCTTTAGACACAACTCAAAGAGGGATATGAAATGAAATTATGAAAGGCCTAAATAAAGCAGTGGATAAACAAATGCAAAATCTAAACACTGTTGGCCATCTTATCCAGAATGTAATGATTCATTCCTCACAGAGCCTGCGGGTTTTGATGTGAGATGGAGTAAGGGACAGCTGATTCTAAGTGTCCCCTAGGATCTATTCTCTACAGCTTCTTGTGTACTCAACGCAAGGGTCCTAAAAAAGATCCTCATGGAGCTTGATTCTTAGTTTGGATGTGAGTCGTAGACATGTTGTTAGAGTTGAATGGACCCTTTTCAGAACAGCTCATCACTTGTGAGACACTACCATTCCCTATTGTTTATCTGTCATGCATATGTCGTTGTGGTTGTGTGTATTTGTCATCATTTAGAGAGATCACAGAGTCAAAATCGGTCAAAAGTCATTACCCTTTTCCTTAGCCTTTGTTTTCCATCCTCACCCAGCAAGAGCACATTGTTTACACTTTGTAAGTATGGCATGAGCAAGCAGAATTCCAGAAAATTCTAAGATTTTTCAGAAGCACAGGTATATTTTATCACTATTATTATTATTGTCACCATGATTATGAATAACATTGATTTAAGCTTGGTTTTGATATACACCATTGGAGC
>LPNX010972338.1:51770-82817 GCA_001517045.1 Pseudotsuga menziesii
TTTCACCTTCAGTTTGGGTACTTTGACTTGGTCCACCTAGTTGACCAGGTCAAGCACGGTACCCAAGGCAGTGACTCAAAAAAGAACATGGTCTATATTTGTTCCAGACATGCCTAGGACCAATACTACGGTTTCAATTTTGAGCGTTTGGCCCCAGTTCTCCTGAAAAGTGATAATTATCACTTTATAATTGGCCAAATGATCAAATTTTATTACAGATGGCAGTATGTTTGGTTCTCCTAGAGCATTACAGTGTTCCAGGGGGTATGAGTAGTCAATTATACCATTCTTCTAAGTCTCCAGATCATCCAGTGCAGTCAATTTGCCCCAGTTCTCAGCCTGAATGAAGTTATGATGATTTTTATTATTTTCAGAGGATGTACCATTAAAAAATGAACTAGGAAAATCACTGAGGAAATTGATTTGGCTTGTGTGGTCAAGGAAATGGCAAGGGAATGCTTCTAGATGATTTATTATGGTTCTTCGGACATATCTACACCAATTTCATCCAGTTTGATGTTACGGATTATTTTTTGGGCTGTCATAGGGAAAACGTCCCCCATAGGGCGAAATTGGACAAAATGGACAAAATAAAAGTATATAAATCAAGTTGCATCTTTAGAAATATGTATGGGGGGACCCCCTAATGACCCCCCCATGTACCCTAAGTGTCAAGCTTGCAAAAATATTGATTTATCATGCTGTAAAAATGGGCTTTATGAGGTAATTCGCCCCCCTCTTGACTTAGTCATCTTGATCCATGTATTGATCCATGTAAAAGTAATCTCCACCATTGATGATGTTATAATCTCAACCGTTGGATGAAAAAGTAATTTAGGGTTTGCGTCTCTCAAAATATATATAAATGATAGACCCCCCTCATTGTATCCCATCGGGAAATTTGGCACCATCGGCTCTTGAAGAATAATAGAGAAAATCTTTTTGGATGATTGAAGAATGTTCTTTGTGATTGAGTGACATTATTTCTCGCTTGCATTGGAGATCATTGGTAAATCTATAGCATATTTTTGCAGATCCATTTGTTTGACAAGGAAGGCGATTTGGAGAGGGGCGCACCTATGGGAGGCACCCACCTTGCTCTTCTTTTCGGATTGAGGGATACAGGGATTTTTTCTATCTTATGATTTCTCACTCTCTTATTCCTTTACTTCTTGTCAGCATTTGTCATTTTTCTTGTCGTTCTCATTGTTATTTACTTGACTTGGCAGGAGAGAGGGCGCATTTGGCTTCCTTGGGCATTTTCAACAAAGCTGGATTTTCACAATTTCTTCACTTGATCTATGCAGAAATAATCTTCATCACTTCGGCATTCATCCTCTAAAATATCAAGTACACTTTTCCCAGGTAAGATCTATTATTTTTCTCAGTATCTGATTGGGGCTGCGTTTTCCTTTCATCAAACCCTCTTTTAAAACCCTCAGTTCGTGGATCTGTAGGTTCTAGTTTGCGGCGAGCTATAAAACTTAAAACCCACTTTGGAATAAACGTAAAACCCCTATGTCTTAATTTTCATCATCATCGGACTCTATTTTCCCATCTTAAGCACCAGTCTACTTCTTAGGGGAAGACGCCCTCCTTGGGAGGATTGGGTATTTTAGAAACCGCAAACTGGGTATTGTTGGTTTCACTTTCATTTGCTTAATCTTACATCCAACAATCAATTTGAGTATCCAATTTTGTTTAATTTCACCATTTTGCCCTAGATCTCATTTTTATGCTTAAAACCCTAAGAGTAAAATTGGGGCTTTTCACCTGGATGCTCGAAATCTCTTAGTAATTGTTTTAAACTTTAATTAACTATCCCACTAAGAGATTCCACCAAGTTTCTTGGATCATCTACTCAATTTCCTTTTTTTAGGGCTATCTTGGTCATAGGGACGCCCCCTGGGCTTAGTATTTTCACCGAGTCTGAAGTGTCAATATCCTTGACTGGCGTGACATCTGAGTTCTTTCAGAGGTTTTGGATATCAGAGGTCGCGACTTTAGTTTCCTTTCCTCTGTCGTCCTGAATAGGATCACCTTACGGGGCAACTACAAGATTCGTAATAACAAGTGTACAACGAGTGCTCTGAGTTAGAAAATGAGCACCCCCATAGCAAAATCTGACTTCTAACCACACTTTTATTACATTAATAATTTTCTCAATTAAACTATTAAAAAATAGCCTAAGTTTGCGGGAAAAAAATATTTTCTCAAAACATGAAATAAAACCTAGGGGGGCCTAGCACATAGACATATGACTCAATAATAATGTCTAGCATGTTCATATACATTGACCCATGAACTTTAATAATCTCCTAAGGCCTAACCATCAAGACGAACATTTCAGCCTTGGAGGAGCGGTGAAAAACTTGAAAATTATAAGTCATTTATTCAACAACATATAATTACCAAAGAAAAAAAACACCTTGGAATACCCAGTGTTGCCCACCTATTTCAACTAGGTGGCAACTTCATGTACATTACCGGTGTACATTATTGTGCATTTGTACCATGGAAAAATTCTGGGAATTTTTCATTCAGCAAGGCAATTATGCCCCTTTTGTACACGAAATGTCCGCTCCCCTGTGTGGGATAATTAATGTAACTTTATATGTCATCATGGGTCATTCCTCTAAGGATGCCACCATGGAATTTATTATCAGGGAAGTCCTCTTCACCGATTGTTTTTTTTCCCTTCCAGTTAATTTTGTTAATTAACAATTTTAATTGGTTGGGTTTTTCACTCACAAATCCTCCAAAGTGGTGAATTAGCATTCTGATAATCAAGCCCATGAGGTGGCTAAGATTTCAAGTTGTTGTCCATGACCATGCTAGCCATATCTTGTAGTCTTGCGGAATTTCGTTAGGATTTTAATTTTTATTTTGATTTTTTCTTAATTAATTAACTTTATCATTTGGTGGTTAATTAATTAAGTTTTGATGTAATAATGTAATCTCTTGAACCTTGGCATTTTGTAATAGGGGCTATGAATGCAAATGAAAATGCTTTGACACCCCCTAAGCCATTGGTTCAAGTCTCATGTCATTCTGACAAGGGGTTAGAAAGTTAGAGCAATTTTAGTTAAGACAAGGTTTTCTTTTCCCAGAAAATTAATTTAATTTCCTAAGGTGAAAAATTAAATTATTTGATTTTGAAGGAAAAAATCAATTAAGGCCATGGTAATTAAGTTTGGGGGGTGGCTAAGCATAGACAAAATTTCATTTAAATAAACCCCCCATGGTCAAAATAAATGTCTGAAAATTTCCTAAGTGGGGTGCCCCTCTTGTCTTAATAAAAGATAAAAAAATAAAAAATAAAAGATAAAATTAAAAATAAAAGATCAAAAATTAAAAAATAAATTATTAAATAGAAAATAAAAAATAAAAAATAAAAAATGAAAGATTAAAAAAGATTTAAAATAAAAGATTAAATAAAATATAAAAAGTAAAAGATAAAAAATAAAACAATAAAAAATTAAAATAATAAAATTAAAATTTGAGTCAAAAGGGGGCCCCACTTGAGTAATGGAAACCCTAGATCTAAGGGTTAAGCTTTATTGTGACATGGATCTATCTTTTTTACCATTGATTTGAAAAGGCACCCTTGCTTATGATTGGTGGATGGCTTGCAAAGTCAACAAACCTAGATCTAGTGGTGGAGATCTAATCTAGATCTAGATCTAATCTTGGCCATTGATTTTCAAGGGGTTGGGGTTGCTCCTCAACTATATAATGAGAGTCTCACTCCCTCATTTGGGGGCTCTCTCATGCTATTGTTATGCTGCTGAAATCTTTCCCTCTTCTCCTCTCATATTTTCTCAAGCATTTGGCCCAAGCCTCTTGCTATTGTTGTATTGAATCTTGCCCTAGTTGGGTTATAATAGAAGAAAGCTTTGGAGGCAAACTGTTGGTGTGGATCTCTCATTTCATGCATCTTTTGGTGAGGTAACTTGCATATGTACTTATTGGATTTGCATTTGTATTAGCTTAGATAGCTCTCCACAAAGTATTTTGTGGAGGGATTTGTAAGTAGAAGTATTTCTACTTCCATTTGTGAGTTTTTAATAAGATTTATCAAAGTATTTTGGTATATTTATTGGGTACTCACTTCCTTGCTTACATTTTGCAGCTCTCTCATAAGTTTATTTACAGGTTTTCCAAGCCAAGGACATCTCTCCAAGGGTTTCTTTTTTCGAAATTTCATTGCGGCCATTTTTCTTTTTCCTTCCTAAAACTGGGTTTTATTCACTGTATAGTGAATATAACCCTTGTTTTAGGGATTTCATCCATTATATGTTAGTATAAAGCTTTAAATCTGTTGTTTATATGTCATTTTCAGCTCAAAAACGTTCATTTTTAACCACTAAAATTTCAGTTTTCCCAAATTTTTAAGTTCAGTTTTTTTTTTATAAAATTTCTGGGTTTTACAATAATCTGTGCTAACTTTCTGATTCAGTTTTCTGGAGTAATTTCCAGCAAGTAAAGTTGCTGATTTTTTGCAGGTTTATGCACAGAAGAGGGGGTTATGCCGCCCAAAATTGCTTAGAAAAAACCCAGAAAAAAGTTTTGGTCCAAAAGGGACCCAAAAAACCACTTCCTCTCTTCTCTTTTAAAGGATTGTAAACCCCAAAAGAGAAGTTCTCTTTGGGGTATTCTCTGCTGTAAATCTGTATATGAGTAGTGTAGAGATAGTTTAGAAACTAGTTGTTTAGATTTATGTAAGTTTATTTTCTGTTCACCCACCTTCTCTTAAGGGATTGAAGTGAGGTTAGGATAACTAGTTTTATTTTCTGTTTACCCACTATCTCTATGACAGACCACCATCTCTGTCACAGAGATTGTTGTGTGGTTAGGATACTGTTTTAGCTAGTTGTATTGTCCTTTCAAGTTTTATTTTCTGTTAAAGGGGTAATCATACAACCCACCTATCCGGTGTATCCTCTATCCACTCCTCATCTCCCTTTAGGGACTTCAAGTTGGGTATGAAAAGCAGGAGAAGTGGGGGCTTAGCTTAATTAGAACAACATTCTTTTTTCTGCTACAAACCCTCACACTTTATTTTTCAGTCCAAGATCAAGTACCAGCACCTCCCATAAGGGATACCGCTTGGTTGATCTTGTTGATAGTTTAAAATTAACATTGCATGCTAATCACCAAGATTAAAATTTACCCTTAAAATTAACCAACAACAACTTCACTAGCCCCTGTTCCTCTACTCGGTTATCACCCTTCGGGGTACTCACGAGATACGACAGGGGATAGAGGAGTCTTAGTTTAATAGGCATCCATCTAGCTGTTTTTCCTGTTAATTAAAAACAGTGACTCGGAAGCGACTGGGAGTAGAAGACCGTGGGGGGTCTCTAGGCGTTCTACGTCCCCCTTGTTGAGCACCGAGGCATTGGGGTTTGACCTGGGAGCTACGGGTGGGCTTTGCTCCCACTTTGTTGAGCGCACCAGCATTCCCTCTTTGACTTGAGAAATACTAGATTGGGGTAGTCACACCACCGGATCTAAAACTTAATCAAAGATCTCACCTCTAATAAAATTTATTAAAATTTACAAGAGACATTGCAAAACGTCCTACAAACACAGGTCACTGCTTTTTATCTTTGCCTTGTTGTTCAAGGTTTTTACTGCAAGCACTTTCACATTTTAATTCACTGCAAGCTTTTCCTTTCAATTTTTCGCAAAATCTTGTGATGGCATCTTTAATTCATTTGATGAAGTAATCACATTATTTAGTAATCTGTAGATCTTGTGTAACACAATTGATTCATTTCGTTTCAACATTTTTTGGGTAAAAGCATAATAATTGTTCCATTTATTCAATCTGTTCATAACATCTGATACAACTGTGGATATTGTTAATACTGCTTAACTGTTCATTCATTATTGTTTATATTGTTCATAGTATTCATTTGTCCATATTGTAACCTGTTTTGATTGGGATAACACCTAAACTGTGGGTTAATTAACTTAGATTTCAATTTCATTTGTAAATTTGTAAAGTTGTAATTTATCCTTAGACTCCATTTGTTAATAGGCACTAGTCTTCATTTATCTCAAGGTATGCTTGTCATTAAAAGGAAATCTTTGCATTTTGCATGGTGCTTGTCATTCCTTAGGTAACATAAAGTCTTAGCCTCACATTCTTAATAAAAGATCCCTTTAACTAATAGTTAATAAACTTAGGAATATTTTCCTGTAGGGACTACCCCCCTTGGCTCTGTTGGGATTTGGCCTAAACGGAGGAGTTGGTAGACTGTGGTGACAGTGGTCCCCAGCTCTCGCTTGCCCCCAAGGACACACATAGCAGGTTGTGACTTTCCTGTTCCTTAAAGTGTGAATTAGGCGGCAACACCTGGATTGATGTTTAAGTCCTAGGAAGCCAAGTTCTTTACAAAATACCCATGCTAGCACATCTTTTACAACTTCCCCGCAGGATATGAACATGTGGTTAAAAAGTGAAAAAGGGGCCTTGGAAGGTCTGAAAGGGCTTCTGAACTCTTGAATTTGAACAATGATTTGTTCATCTTTGGCGGCTCACTGAAAGTCCAACTAGATGCAACCTAGTCGGTAACACTAAGGAACTTGACTTTAACTCCTAATATATCCCTAAGCATCCTTAGTTACCTCATGTTATAAATCGACTTGATTAGTACTTGAGAAAGCTAGCCCACGTTGTATTGTCTTCTATAGGCATGTATGTGGAAATCTCTAGTGAGTACCCTGGAAAGTCTAGTTGGGGACACCTCCCATGGTTAGTCTAGATTTCCCTTAGGAGATCAGGATACCTAAAGAGAGATGATTTTCCTTGGTAGTAACATGTTCAAGGAAAATCATGCATTGTGCAAGTTTGGTAGCTAGTCTTCCTTGCACTATTTAAGCTGCCTAACTGTGCATAGACTGGACCTTAAATAGAATAGCTCAATATCACATGACACAAGCTTAAACATTTATCACCATACAATTTTAAATAAAAAGATCTTACTCCAAAGGGATGAACTATTTTAATTTTTTATCTGAATGCCAATATGAAAACATACAAGACAGTTTGTTCCACTAATTAACAGCTATCAACATTCTAAGAATAAATTAAATAAAGCCTTGATTTATAAAAGTTATTACATTAAGAAATGTTTGAAAATGTAAAACATAACCATACATTAAAAGTTAAAACTATCCAATTGGTATGCTATCCCAGAGCAAAATAGAAAAGTTACTTCTGTCTGTTCAGCAAAAGTAAAACAGAAAAGGCATGTGCTAAAATAAAGTACAACATCCATCCCAGAAAAACCAAGATTAAAAAAATTATGAGAAAAAGAAGTTACACCTTTCGATGGCAAAAAACCAATTTTCAGCAGCGTATCATTTGATTGTTTTATGTTTTGAAAGACACTTGCAGTGCCAGAACCAACAACCCCAATCTGAACATTTGGAGATTCCGCCGCCCTACCAAAACACAAACAACAATGATTTGTTCCTATGGGAAAATTACATTATCAACCAATCTATTAAAGCACAAACACGTAGAACAACATATGATGATCATTGAATTGCATAAACATGTTTGGAACTCGGAAATCATAAATAAAAATAAAGAAAAGGCTCAAGGGGAAAGTTTTAAAATCATTTATTGCCTACTTGTTAATTTACCAATGCAGTGAGAAACCTGACCTTCTAGGTCTCTCTGCATACAAAATCCAGTCAACAACTATTTATTAGGAAACACAGTGACATGGGATCCACCAACGTCTCTAGAAGTGCAATTCTGCTGATGTGCATGTATGACCAAAGATTAACAAGGTGGGTATGTCTATATACATCAAAGAATCCACAGGTAAGTTCAGCAAGCAACTTCAGCCCGGCTCAGAATAAAGACAGTTAGCCAATACAATACTAAGTATACCATGTTATTTAACTGACCATGATGCTGTGCAACTGGAAAAATAACCGGTATCTTGCATGACAACAAGAACCCTATTTAACAGCAAATAAACACCAAATAAACAATAAACTGATACTCTGTATAGTAATAAAGGACACCAACATGGCATTGGTTCAATGGTGAGCCTGACAGGGTTTAAAGCATCAACCAGGCTTCAATTCCAACTATGGATTGCTGCACCCAATATAAAATATTCACACACAATACTATGCAGAGGTTTAAAGGGAAATGCTTGTGTTACTCCATGTGCTACAAGATACAAAAGCAATATGTCTTGTGAGAGAAACAGACACTGGCGGCAACCAACATTATGTAACCAAAAATCAAATGCAACTGAATGAATTTCTTAAGGCACTTTATGTTACCACTAATTCAAAAGTGGTATGATAAATAAAGTACAATATAGTATAGCTATTATAGGTGAAACGCAACAAGCTTGTCCCTAAACCTTACAAACATATCTAGACCAAATCCTTGCTGAAAATGTTTGTTGTTCTCAAAGTTCGTTATATATCTAGAAAACACATGCAACGTAATTTTTTAAGTCACTTTTTGACCATTAACTTATAAGAACTATGATATATGAAGTACTTTATAATATGACAATAATACCACATACAATCTATCACCCTCCCATTATGGTCATGTGTAAAACTATGCGAAGCTTATCCTTTAACTTTACAAACTTATCTGGACCAAGAGCCATGGTAAAAAGGTCTGCAGTATGCACTTGAGTTGCACAAAATTGTAGATTTATTTCTCCATTCACCACAAACTGGAGAATATAACGACAATGGAACTGCACATGCTTCTTCCACTCATGAAACACAGATTTTTTTTCAAGTCAAACGCACTTGGTGAATCAACAAATATTCTCTGCAACCATACTGCTTCACAAGCTATATTTACTGCTGTCATACATTTCGCTTCAGAAGATGAGAGTGCCACAGTTTGCTAATTTTTACTCTACTAAGAAGCAACACATGTACCAAGATTGAAAATATAATTTGTAACAGATTTCATGTCATCAACTGAACCTGCTTATTAGGAATCTAGGAAACCTGTCAACCTGAAACCCTTCCCTCTACTATATAAGATGCCATATTTCAACACTCACTATAAATATTTCGGCTTGATGTCTAAGTCTAGGAAGCCGAGTATTCTATAAAATTGACCATGCCAGCGCATTTTTTACAATTTCCCCAAGGGGGTATGAACATGTGTTACAAAAAAAATTAAAAAATTGCCCAGAAAAGGCCTGGAGAACTTCTAGACTCTAAAGAAAGAACAAGTGTGCTTGTTCAACTTTTTCTGGCTCACTTGAAAACCAACTAGGTACAACTTAGCTGGTAACATCTAGCTCCAACTGTGGGACGTGTACTCGATTTGGTCTTTAGGCAAGGAGAGGATACGAGAACTCCAAAATCTCTAGTTTATATCATCTGTAAAAACATCTCAACTTGAAAAGAAAAACCTTAGTAGCACAAGCTTTATATAAAAACCAAATGAACCATTAAGTTGCTTTATTCAAACAAAATAAATGCAGCTAACTAATGAAAGAAAAGTTTTATTATACCTAATACATAATAGAAATGCAGAAAGTAAATGCTCGTTTTTAAGGAGCTTATTTTCCTACTCTAAGCATGATATAAAAAATGTTAGGTGTAATCAGAAAACCAATGTAACCACCTAAGCATCTTATTAACATAAAAAATATTTGCCTTGTCGTCAGTTACCAGCCAAAGCAAGGACACTTTATTTAGAAAATGCAAACCTGCATGACGATCCAGAATGGGCAGGCTAGATGGGAAATCATAGGCATGAATAATGTCGTCAAATTTCTTCCCAAACTGGTAGGTGCTCGTGTAGGATGCTTCTATCCATGACTAGATAGGACTAATATACAAATCGGCATGATGACGCATACTGACTACACCATTATACAGATCATCATGGCTTATCGAATGATAACTCATTGTATAAGCCCCAAGCTACTCCAAATCATAAGGAACCTTTACATGTGAAGATGACGGTTGAGACTGATATTCCATTGACTGCATCACATTTGACTCTTCATGATATTGTTTCTCAATGTAATATCCCAAATCCCTATATTTTCTAATTCTATGCAAATATACTGAAACAGTCGGGCATGCGCATGCAAACTGCCATGCAAATTTCCCTATTTTATAGCAAAAATTAGGGTTAGCGTTTCTAGAATAGAATGAACACTTACCACTGATAAGCTGGCTGGAATGCTCCTGAGAGAGTATGCATGCATCAAGAGCTGAAACGGAGACGACCTAGTATCTTCTGCTTCCGGTGATACCCCAGCAGCACGAACCCCAAATCAGCTAAGGGTGACGTTTTCAGTGAAGGAGGTGTCCGATGAAGCTGATGATTTGCAGGACCGGTAGCCTTCTCGTGCCGGAGAGAATTCCTAGCACATGCGAAAATTCTGAGGTCTCTAGGCAAGCTAGCAAATTGTTCTAGAGGTGCAGCTACTCACGCCCCCCTGATCCTGAAATGGATGATAACTGCTCAGGATGAGCACGATCGGATCTGATAATCACCGGGTACTGGAGTATGATATCGATGATGAGAATGGTGCCTGGGTTCCGAAGGCAAACTGAGATCTGACGACCCAGCTAATGATTTGGGGTTTCCGGCTGAAAACCCCTTACGGCTGCACACGTGCCCTTGCAACAATCTCTGTTGTATATTGGATAACTATGAATAGATTGAAGAGCGAATGGTGAACATGTATGGCTTACCCTGGATGAGACTAGGCCAGATATCTCACTGTCGAAACCCCGCTAGTTGAAGACGCCGTCTCCAACCCCAACTGCTATGTCGCACGCTGTGGTGCTACTCAAGAGCTTCAAAATCAATAATCATCAAAAGTAAGTCTCCTTTCACTTTATCTTCCTTTTATACCATTCAACTGCGAAAACCCTAACTTTTGACCTAATTAGGTCACTTTAATTTCTAATTTGCAATTGAATTGCATGCATGCTCATGGAGACTTAAATGGGTGCATGCACCATTAAATAATGCTTAGATGGCATGCATGACGGTGGCCTTTGACCCCGGTGGCCCTTCTTGACCTAATGGTGATAACATATTGATGCCCTAGATTTTCTATAGATGGCATCAGTCTTTAGATAATTCCCTAACTGTCAATAACCGCTCGAACCCACAGGAATCACATAGGTTAGCGGTTTTGGTCCTCAATGCCTAATCAGATGAGGACATTACAGTCCTCCCCACTTGAGATTGCTTGTCCTCAAGCAACTGCAAACTGGGATGCTGCAATACCTATTCACCTTCCCATGTGGCATCCTCTGGCGGTAGTTCTTTCCATTGAACCAAGTATTCCCTAATTACCCTGTTCCTGAGTTTCCTTTCTCTAGTCTGTATGATCCGTTCAGGAATCAGTATCAGTAGTCCTTCATCATCTAAAGGAGGTAATTCTGTTGATGGAGCAATGTGTTGCCCAAGGGTCTTTTTCATGTCGGACACATGGAATACATTGTGAATTTTACTTTCCTGTGGTAGTTCTATTTCATATGCCACCTCTCCCACCTTCCTGATGATTCTGTAGGGTCCATAGAAGCGAAGTTTTAACTTTTTCGATCATTTCTTCTTAAGCGAAGACTGTCTGTAAGGTTGGAGCCTTAAGTATACCAAATCCCCTACCTCAAAGCTCCGCTCAACGCTGTGTTTGTTTGCATATAACTTCTGCTGATTCTGGGCTGTCTGTAAGTTTTCCTTCAAGATTTTAAGAATATCTTGACTGTCCTGTATCCAATCCTTTGCCTTAGGAGCCCTACTGTCTCCAAATGCTAAATCTGCATAGTCCAAGGCCTCGTAGCCATATAATGCCTTAAAAGGTGTCATCCTAATAGACATGTGATAGGTAGTATTGTAGCAGTACTCCCCTAAGTGTAGCCATTTAATCCAGGTTCACTGCTACCCTGTTACGTAGTTCCTCAGATATCCTTCAATCCACTTGTTGACAATTTCAGTTTGTCCATCGCTCTGGGGATGATAACTCGTGTTGGTAGCCAATTCGGTCCCCACTAATCTGAATAGTTCCTACCAGAAGGCACCTGTGAATCTACTATCCCGATCACTGACAATGGTCTTAGGTAACCCATGTAACTTGAAGACCTCCCTGAAGAATAACTCAGCTACTTGAGCTGCAGAGTAATCTGATGATATCGAAAAGAAATGGGCAAACTTGGTCAGTCTATCAACTACAACATATAAACAATCCCGCCCTTGGACTTTGGGCAATCCTGTAATGAAGTCCATGGAGACACTTTCCCACTTTTGTTCTGGAATTGGTAGTGGCTGAAGCAACCCTGCTAAATGGATGTTCTCAATCTTGTTCTATTAACAGATGCTACATTCCCGTACGTGCTGCATAACTTCCCCTTTGAGGCCCTTCCATGAGAACCTCTCTCGGATCTATCTGTAGGTCTTCAAGAAACCCTGATATCTTGATAATGGAGAGTCATGTGCTGCCTACATGATCTTTTTCCTCAAAGTGGATTCTGGGATGAGGTATATCCTGTTCTTGTAATAGATGATGTCATCAACAATCATGTACCTGTCATCCTGAATTTGTCCATCCAATAATTCGCAAGTGAATTTATTTTTGGAGTATTCTACTAAGAGAAGTGCCCTCCAATCTGTGGATATACTCATGAGAGATAGTGAGGCGGGATGCCTGGATAATGCATCAGCTACTACATTATTCTTACCTTTTACATACTCGATCTCGAAATCGTAGGCTTGTACTTTGCTAACCCATTTCTGTTGGCGCTCATTCAGTTCCTTCTGCTCCAGGAAATACTTGAGGCTGTTATGATCTGTTTTGATTTTGAACTTACTGCCCACCAAGTATTGTTTGAACTTCGTGAGAGCATGTAAGATGGCTAGCATCTCTTTGTCATATATGGAGTAATGGTGCTCCTAGTTCTTCAGTTTACGGCTCTCAAATGCAATAGGGTGATGATTTTGCATCAATACTGCTCCTAACCCTTCCCCTGAGGCATCACATTCTACTACAAATGGTTGTACGAAGTCTAGTAATGCTAAAACTGGACAGGAACTCATAATAACTTTCATCTCCTCGAAAGTTTTTTGTGCTAATTCTGTCCAGGTGAATGCTCCCTTCTTTCTAAGATCTGTGAGGGGTGCTGCAAATTGGGAGAATCCCTTAACATACCGTCGGTAATAAGTGCACAGACCTAAGAAACCTTTCAATTCTGTGACTGTTTTTGGCACGGGCCAATCTCTGATAGCTCGGATTTTCTCCATGTCAACCTGTACTCCTTCCTTATTGATTATGTGCCCTAGGTACAACATTTCCTTCATGCAAAATTAACACTTGGACATTTTCACGTAAAGCGAGTGTTCTTCTAGAATGCTCAGTACTCTGTCCAGGTGTTTCAGATGCTCCTCCCATGTTTTGTTGTAAATCACGATGTCATCAAAGAATACTAGCAAAAACTTACGTTGCTGAACTCTAAAGGTATGGTTCATGCATGACTAAAAAGTGGCTGGAGCATTGGTAAGTCCAAAAGGCATGACCAAAAACTCATAGTGACCATAGTGACAGCGAAACGTTGTTTTGGAGATGTCTTGGTCCCTTACTCGGATCTAATGGTACCTCGAGCGAAGATCAATCTTGGAGAAGTATTTGGCTCCCCGAAGTTCATCCATGAGTTCATCAATTCTAGGGATGGGATACCTGTTTTTAATGGTCTTTTTGTTGAGTGCTCGATAGTTAATGCACAGTCGCAGTGTACCATCCTTCTTCTTGACCAAGACTACTGAGATTGCGAAGGGGCTAGAACTGAGCCGAATATATCCAAGCTCCAGTAATTCTTTGATTGTTTTCTCGATCTCATCCTTGTATCTTTTGGGATGCCAATAAAGAGTGGTGATGATTGCCTGTGTCCCCTCCTCTAACTCAATAATGTATTTAAAGCCTCGGTCTAATGGTCTACCTGACGGAAGGTCCCGAAAAACCTTTTCGTGCTTCTGTAACAAGGCATGAATGTCACTTGGGTGTTGTGTGCTGGTTTCTAGGGGTTTCCTAAAGGTGACAAAACATTCTGCAGCCCATTCTATATCATCCTGTCGGAGTGCTGCCTCCATTCTCTGTGACGAGACCGGTTTTGGGAGATAAATGTTCATGCCCCTCAAAACTACCCGTTTGTTGTCTGGCCCCTGGAATTCCATTTCCATTGCTCGATAGTCTGTAGTGTATTTCCCTATTGAATAAAGCCACTAAACACCCAATACTACATGAGTATCTGATACATCTACTACATAGAATGAATCTGTCATCTAATAGTTACCTAATGTGACATTCAATTTTGGAATCCAGTAGTTGCACTCCATGCTGGAATTCAGACCGAGAAGTTCGAAGGATTCACTGGAATCCTCATGTTCACTAAGTGGAGAACATAGAGGAGTTTTATCATGTACCATACAAACTTCATCAAAATTTTCTTTATAAGTTTTTGTGATGGTTTCGTCTTGAGGTAGATCTAGAGTATAAGTATTATCGTCATCACTAACATAAACCTGAGGACACTCCAAATCTTCAATGGCATCATGAGGTGGATTTTCAATAATATCTTCAATCATGGGCTCCTTATGTGCTTCTTTTTTGGGGTCATCATGAGTCTCTTTCTTAGTGTTCGGTTGTGTTCTAGGGAGGAGGGCATCATATTCTTTAAAAAGTTGCTCAATCTCACCCACTTCTCCTTCTTACCAACACAAAAGAAAACATTTGAAAAAATCAACCATGGAAGCTATGGATTTTTCAGGAAGCTCATAGAACCAATTCTCTGCATCCGGTTTCAAGGAAAAGGAGAAAATGACCATCATCTCATCCTCATGCACCACATTAAAATCAGCCACCGGCTTGGAAAAAGTAGCAATATGATGGGTGACCGATTCACGATAATTTCCTAAAAACTCCGGGGCAACCCTATATAGCTCAGTATGGTTATAACAATCGTTAGGAAACCCACTGATATTTGAGAAATCTATTGAGGGGCGTGCATCAAGCAAAAGAATACGAATCCCTTCTTTACCCATCATAGGATTCAACTGTTTAGATTTGAAGTGGTAATGGAGAACATCTAGTACTGTATCAGGAAAGTTGTCAAATAGTGAGCTTTAAAATTTACTGTGTCGCATGAGCTCATCTACACACAACAAGTCTCAACAAATTTATGAGATACAAGGGTTTTATCCCTTCAATGGAGTCACCATGTGAAGAAAAAAAATGCAATAAAAACCTCACGAAAAATATATTTTCTTTTGCTTTTCTTTGTAAAAATAAAAACTAAAAAAAGTTAGTGGAGTCGCCAGATGAAAATTAAAGATCTACTCTAAGAATTCATCAAACAAAGTAAAAACAAAAAAGGTGAAAAATAAAAGTCGTACACAAGGAATAAAAAGACTTATCCCCAGCAACAACGCCAAAAAATGTTGTCGCCTTTCACGCACCTGGGGGGGTTAGGTTGTCGTGAAAAAAATCTTCAAGCCACTAAGTGCATCCTTGGGGGCAAGTCTCGAGTCAAGTACTGTCACTTGATCTTGACTCCTCCGTTTAGGCAAACTCCTAACAAAGTCAAGTGGGGTAGACCCTAACAGGTACTAAGGTTGATTAAGCTTTAGAAGGTAGTTTATGATTAAGTTGTTTAGGAGTTTTTATGAAAGTGACGCAAGAGATTGCATTAGTGATTAAGACAACAACATGAAATACAAATTAATCCATCCACATAAGATTCACTTTAAACAAAATGATTGTATGATGTAGACCAATGCTGAAAATGAAGTCTGAAATGGAGTGTTGTTGGAGTGATGAATGTATTGCAATTGTTCTTGGTCGATTTTAAGTGAATTAATGAATGGATTATGAAGGAGGGGGATTCCCGATATACCACGAAGGTGTATAGGGAATATGTCCAGACTCGCTAAGTGTGGTAGCACATGAGAAAATGTGGGTTGAATGGAGTCACGGGGGGATGTTCAACACTACACCAACAAGGAAGTAGCCTGACAGGACCACACAATCACTTTTCAGTTGTTCCTGCTTCCTCTATACAATTTTCCCACACGAAGCAAAACACAATGTTGGATTTTCGTTGTTGGGAGGTTAATTAAAAGTGTGAAAGATAATTAGACTAGTCGATCAAAGCCGCAGAGATCCAAAGCATAACGGGGACTGAGTCTTGCTGGTTTTAAGTGTTTTTGAGAAATGTTTTCTAAGTTAGAAAAGACAACCCAAGAATCTCTTTCCAGGTCCAATACTCAGTGTTGCCGCCTAATTCGCACCTCGAGTAACGTGGCAGAAATCTTCAAGCCACTGGGTGTGACCTTGGGGGCAAGCTCGAGCCAAGTGTTGTCGCCTGATACTCAGCTCCTCCGTCTAGGCCAACTCCTAGTGAAGCCAAGGGGGGTGGACCCTAATGAAAAGTAAAATCTAGGGTTTTTACTCTACGAGAGAAATAATTAATTCTAGGAGTTTTAATATGGAATGGATGGAATTAAAAAATTACCAATTACTGCCAACAAGATTAACCTTAGCAACACTTTAACTCAAATTAGATACACAAAATTCAATGACACATTGCGAGATTTACTTATGCAAAAAGAACAAAATAGACTAGTGCCGAAATGAAAAGAGTGCTTACAAATGTGGGTTGCTAGTGTAGTCTCAGTGAAAGTATTGCAGTGTCTCGGTTGGTAAATTTTAAATTATTAAATGAATTGATTAAGGAATGGGTAAATTGTGGGTTTGGCCCAACAAGTCAAGTCCCTTCGAACTGAGTGCTAAAGCGGTAATACCAAGTGTCCAACAGGGTGAGGATAAACTTGCTTAGAGTAGCCCCCTGACTCTGTAGTGATTACCCTTTGCAACCTCCAGAGTTCTCGAGAAAATTACTTGTATGGATTTTCCTATTAGATCTAATAACTCGTATCCCTTTCTGATACAGCCAACTGATCAGACAAGCTGCAGCGGTGTAGAGCATACGGGGAAGGAGTCTTGGTTTATTTTTAAAGTTTTAGAACATGTTTTCTGATTTAGAAAAAAGATAAAACCCAAGAGTCTCTTTCCAGATTCAGTACTCGGGCAAGCCCTTATCCACGAACCTGTACTCGGAAAAGCGAGGGGGTTTATTTTAACTTAGCAGTGCATAACAAAATTGTTTTTGTTTTTTAATTACTACACTGCTCAAATCTTTTCTCTTATGGTACTTCAGTGTAGCGCAGTGGGTAAGTATTCAGGTTACTTTTGCAAAACTCAAACAAAGCATGAAATGATAAAGAAAGACAACTACGCTAACATCATATAAAGAAACAAAAAAAGGACACCGACACAAATCCCCCAAGGGGGATGGGGACCGGGCTCTACCAAGCTTACTCAAACTTGTTTTTATTAATCGGTTATGTTGCCGCCTAATTCACACTTTAAGACACAGGAAAGTCACAACCTGCTATGTGTGTCCTTGGGGGCAAGCGAGAGCTGGGGACCACTGTCACGACAATCCACAACTCCTCCGTTTAGGCAAGATCCCAACAGAGCCAAGGGGGGTAGTCCCTACAGGAAAACTAAGTTCCAGATTTATTAATTAATTACAAATTAATTAAAAGGGATCTTTTATTAAGATTGTGAGGCTAAGGTTTTGAGAGATGACAGTCAAACCAATGCAAGATGCAATATTTAAATGACAGTCAATCCTTTTATTTATAACCAGTGCCTAAAGAATGGAGTCAGAGAATGCAACTTTCAATGGATGCAGTCTAAGTTAATTATCCACAGATTAAGTTGTCTAACAATGGGATGGATAAACAAATAAATGGTACAATTATAATCAATAATGAACCAAGATATTCAAGCAATATACAGATGATCTAAATTTATCAGTATAAACAAATGGACAAGACTTACAAGTTATAGACAAAAGATAGCAGAAGGAAAATGCCTTAAATGAAAATGAACAGTGAATGAAAAATGGAAAGACTTTAAGTTGAGTTTATTGAAGCAGTTAAACAAATGTTAAGCATTCACCACATAACGATTGCAGAACTGAAAGTAAATGAAACTGAAAAGTAAATGAGACTGAAAGTAAAGTGTTGGAGTGCAATGCTGGAGTGCAAGTGTGCTAAAATGAAAAAATGTTATAGAACTGGTTTTGCAATGTCTCTTGGTTTATTTTAGGTAGATTTTATTAAGGTTTTTCCTCTTGAAATTTAGTTTTCGAACCGGTGGTGTGACTACCCCAATCCAGTACTTCTCAAGTCAAAGAGGGAATGTTGTTGCGCTCAACAAAGTGGAGCAAAGCCCACCCGCAGCTCACAGGTCAAACCCCAATGCCCTGGTGCTCAACAAGGGGGACGTAGAACGCCTAGAGACCCCCCATGGTCTTCTACACCAAGTCGCCTCCAAGGGCACTGTTTTTAATTAACAGGAAAAACAGCTAGATGGATGCCTATTAACTAAGACTTCTCTATCCCCTGTCGTATCTCGCGAGTACCCCGAAGGGTGATAACCGAGTAGAGGAACAGGAAATAGTGAAGTTGTTGTTGGTTAATTTTAGAGGGTAAATTTTAGTCTTGATGATTAGCATACAAGGTTTATTTTAAACTATCAACAAGATCAACCAAACGGTATCCCTTATGGGAGATGCTGGTACTTGATCTTGGACTGAAAAAATGAAATGTGTTGATTGTAGCAGAAAAAAGAAAGCTGTTTCAACTAAGCTAAGCCCCCACTTCTCCTGCTTTTCATACCCAACTTGAAGTCCCTAAAGGGAGATGACAAATGGATAGAGGATACACAGGATGGGTGGGTTGTATGATTACCCCTTTAACAGAAAATTAAAAATTACTGAAACTTGAAGGAAACTGTAACTAGCTAAAGCAATGCCTAACCGCACAGCAATCTCTGTGACAGAGATGGTGGTCTGTCACAGAGATAGTGGGTAAACCGAAAGTAAAACTAGAAAGGAAAATACAACAAGCTAAAGCAGTAAACTAACCTCACAACAATCTTTGTAACAGAGATGGTGGTCTGTCACAAAGATAGGTGGGTGAACAGAAAAATAAAACTGAGTAAACTAACCTCACTTTAATCTCTGTGACAGAGATGGTGGTCTGTCACAAAGATAGGTGGGTAAACAGAAAAACTTGCAAATAAAACTAACTCTAAGCAACTACTTATACAAATTTACAGCAGAGAAATACCCCAAAGAGAACTTCTCATTTGGGGTTTACAATGTAATAGAAGAGAGAGAAAAAGTGTAGTTTAGGGCCTCTTTTGGACCAAATTTTTGTTGGTTTTTTCTGGGCAATTTAGGGCAGCATAACCCCCTCTTTCTGAGCACAAAACCTGCAAAAAATCAGCAACTCACTTGCTGGAAATTACTGCAGAAAACTGAAACAGAAAGTTAGAACAATTTAGTGTACAACCCAGAAATTTTACAGAAAAATCTGAACTTTAAAAAATGGAAAAACAGAAATTTTAGTGGCTGAAAATGAATGTTTCTAGGGTGAAAACAACATATAAACAGCAGATTTATAAGCCTATACTAATATATAATGGATGAAGGCCCTAAAACAAGGGTTATATTCACTATACAGTGAATAAAACCCAGTTTCAGGAAGGAAAAAGGAAAATGGCCGAATTGAAATTTGAAAAGACGAAACCCTTGGAGAGATATCCTTGCTTGGAAAACCTGCAAACAAATCTAGATCTGCAAAAATATGTAAGCCTAGTGATGAATGTCTAACAATCCCTGCAAAATACTTTGAAGAAAAATTGCTAAACCATTCACAAAAGAGGGTAAAAATACTTTTACTCTCTAATCCCTCCACAAAATACTTTGTGGAGAGCTAACTAGACTAATACAAATATGCAAAACTAAAAAAAGATACAAGCTACCTCACAAAAAATGGATCATGAAGAATGTAGAATGTAGCACAATGTCCCTCCAAAGAATTCTTCTATTACAGCCCAACTAGGGCAAGATTCAATACAAAAAATGGCAAGAGGCTTGGGCCAAATGCTTGAGAGAATAAGAAAAGAGAGTAGAGAAAGATTCCGGCAGCATAACAATAGCATGAATGAAGTTGTCAAATGAGGGAGTGAGACCCTCATTATATAGTTGAGGAAGACCCCAACCCCTTGAAGATCAACAGCCAAGATTAGATCTAGATCTAAATTAGATCTCCACCACTAGATCTAGGTATTTGACTTTTGCACCCTCTCAATCATTCTCCACCCTTAGATTACTTTTTAATCCATGGCTTGAGTGCTTGATCCATGTCTTCACCATTTTCCACCCTTAGATCTAGGGTTTTGACCAAGATCCTCCCTTAGATGAGTTTGTGATAAAAACGTGGGCCCAATGGCTAGGCGCCCCTCCAAATGTGGCGCCCCTCCTCCAAACTTGGCGTCCTCCTTTATAGATGTGACGCCCTCTTCTATTGGTGGCGCCCCACTAAATATGGTAGCGCCCTCCTTAATACATGTGACGCCCTCTTTTTTGACTAGCGCCTCCTCCAATTGAATGGCGCCCTCTCCAAATTGATGCCCCACTATAATGTAGTGACTTCTCCAAATGTGGGACGCCCTCCCCTATTTTGATAGCGCCTCCCTTTTAGCTAGCGCCCTCCATATGTGGGGGCTTTTCTTCTATATGTGGCGCCTCCTTTAGAGGAGTTTTCCAATTAAAATAAGCTTTGAAATGGCTAGACGTCCCCCTTAGATGGTGGTTTTTACACTGGCACCCCTCTTACTGAGGGTTTAAACCACTTTTAAGGCTCTAAACTTGGCTTTGACTTTAGCCATTTGCTCCAAAAAGACATTTAACCTTTAGACTTAGGCTAAACATTTTAATTCACCTTAGATTTAATTTTTTAACTTAATTTTTAAATTTTCCAATTTTGACTTAGGAAAAATTAAAAATAAGCTTGAAAAATTATATCCTGGCCATGGGGGGGTGGAAAAATTTTAAATAAATTTTCCTAGGCCTAAACAACCCCCAAACAAAATTACCATGGCATTATTTGATTTTTTCCTTCAAAATCAAATAATATGAATTTTTGACTTAAGGAAATTAATTAATTCCCTAGGAAAAATAGACCTTGCTTAAACAAAAATGGTCTATCTCCTCAACCCCTTATCAGAAAGACATGGGACTCAGGCCCAGCTAAGGGGAAAGCCTCCTAGGAGCTCTGGATGTTCGAAAAAATTATTTTTGGGCAGAGTTTCCTTCTCTTTTTCGATGGGCCTGCTAAAAACCAGCAAGCATATGTCAATGAAAGATGCCCAAAAACACTTTGGAAGTGTCTTTGGACAACATGCAAAAAATTACAAAAAAAATCTAAGTAACAACTGATTACAAAAACAAGGAAACAACTAAGGGGGTCCACCTTCTCATGCCAACGCAAGTTCAAAATGCCAGCGTGAACAACTAAATTGGTTGACGACACCTTCTTAAAAATCAGCACGTGCTTTAATAAACAATGTGTGGCATCACTTAATAAGTCACGGTTTAAATGCTAAGGTGGGTAATAAAAAGAGGGGGCCACTCCACTAGCTAGCGTAAACCATACTTCAATCATTTACCATTCGCTACCATAACCAAGGCTAGCGTGAGTATTTCCTTAGGTTGACGTCATCTTTGAATTTGACTTATTACCTTACTTTAAAACCCAACCTTGATTTTATATGAGCTGATGTATAAATCGCTAGTCACATGGGACCCTTGCCATGTCACTCAAATCAATTTTTTAATTGATTTTGACTTTTTTTTATTTTGACTTTAGTGCCAATTTGTCCAGATTTAGCATTAAAATGATATTTTTATGCACTTTTAGCCCAAACAATGCCGCACGAGGTGCTCCGGCTGCCCGACTGATGTAGAAAGTGGTCCCTTGGGTAAAGTGGGCACTTCGGGTGTGAAAACGAGTGTCCCCAAGCCAGAAACGGACTCCGTATCTGACTTTTATTACAATCTGAAGTTTTTTAATTAAACCATTAAAAAAAGGCTTAAAAAACAGAAAAAATTTATTTTTTGCGAAAATTGACAAAACTCTAGGGGGACCTAGTACATGTCCATACGACTCAATTCAAATGCCTAGCATGGTGAAAAACACTGACACGAAGGCTCTAATAACCTCCCTAGGCCGCAACACCAAGATGACTACCCCAGCTTTGGAGGTGTGAGTGAAAAACTCTGAAATTATTAGTCGTTTGTTCAACAACCAATAATAACCAAGGAAAAAAACACTCTGGGCTAGTCGGCTTGATGCTTAAGTCTGGGAAGCCGAGCCTTTTATAAAAAATTAAATGCTAGGACATTTTTTACAATTTCCCCAGGGGGGTATGAACATGTGTTACAAAAAATAAAACAGTCATGGGGGCCTGAAAGGACTTCTGAACTCTGAATATGAATAAGTATCTTGTTCATCACTGGCGGCTCATTGAAAGTCCAACTAGGTGCAGCCTAGTCGGTAACACTCGGGAAAGCCCTTGTCTGTGAACCGTACTCGGGAAAGCAAGGGGGTTTATTTTAAACGTAAGATTGCAAAAAACGGAAGATTTTCTAATTACTACCCTGCGCAAATCGTTTCCCTTTCGGTGATTCGGTATAGCGCAGTGGATTAATATTTGTATTACTTTGCAATAAAATTGAAATAGGAAATGACAAAGTATATAGATCTATAAAAAAAAACTACACTAACAAAAGCAAAACCATCAAAAAAGCGCACCGACGCGAAACCCCCCAGGGGGGATAGGGAGTGGGCGGTGGGCTCTAAAGGAGCCTACTCAAAATATTTTATTACAGTATTTACAATGCTTGAGGTGAATGCCAATGGTCCTCACAGATCTGGATCCAAAGGCTTACAGGTTTTAGAAAACGACAAGATCAAGAATGGTGCTCCGGCAGGTCTTTGAAACACTTAGATCCTTGATTCTTCGGCAGCTCTTCTCCTTGTCCTAGCAATAAAAGTGAAAAACCAGCTACATGTAATGCACCAAATGTGCCAAATAAAGCATTAAGAACATAAAAATTTAAGTACTTCAATGATAAACAATAAGCCTAAGTACTTAATCAATCTGTAATGTCCTCTTCCGATTAGGCATTGAGGCCCAAAACCGCTAACCTATGTGATTCCTGTGGGTTCGAGAGGTTACTGACAGCTAGGGAACTAGCTAAGGACTGATGCCATCCATAGAAAATCTAGGCCATCATCATCAGGTCAAGAAGGGCCACCGGGGGCCAAAGGCCACCTCTGTGCATGCCATTCAAGCATTATTTAATGATGCATGCACTCATTAAGTCTCCATCCGCATGCATGCAAGTCAATTGCAAATTAGAAGATAAAGTGACCTAATTAGGTCAAAGATTAGGGTTTTCGTAGTTGAAAGTTTAAAAAGAGGGATAAAGTGAAAGGAGACTTCACTTTTGATGATTATTATTTTGGGATCTCTTGGATAGCAGCACAGTGTGCCGCACAGCAGTTGGGGTTGGAGACGGAGTCTTCAGCTAGCGGGATTTCGGCAGTGAAACATCTGCCCTAGTCTCATTCAAGGTAAGCCATACAGGTTCACCATTTTCTCTTACATTCATTCATAAGTTATCCAGTATACGGTATAGATCGTTGCAGGGACACGTGTGCAGCCGTAAGGGGGGTTTTCAGCCAGAAAGCCCTAATCAGTTGCTGGGTCTTCAGATCTCAGTTTTGCTTCGAAACTCAGGCACCATTCTCATCATCAGCATCCTACTCCGGCATCCGATGATTATCAAATCCGACCGCGCTCATCCGAAGCAGTTATCAGCGACTCCGGGATCAAGGGGGCGTGAGCAGCTACCTCTCTGGATCAATTCGCTAGCCTGCCTAGAGACCTCAGAAACTCCGCATGTACCAGGCATTCTCTCCGGCACAAGAAGGCTATCAGTCCTGCAAATCGGCAGCTTCATCGGACACCTCCCTCACTGAAAACATCACCCTTATCTGATTGGGGGTTCTGCTGCTGGGGTTTCACCGGAAGCGGAAGATATCAGTCCATCTTCGATTCAGTTCTTGATGCTTGCATACCCTCTCAGGAACAGTCCAGCCAGCTTATCAGTGGTGACTGTTCATTCTATCTCACAAACCCTAACCCTAATTTTTGCTATAAAATAGGGATTTTTGCATGGCAGTTTGCATGCCCCGTTGTATCAGAATATTTGCATAGAAATAGAAAATATCGGGATTTGGGATATTACAGTGGTATCAGAGCTATCTTCTTGGCCAGCTGTGGGCTTAAGAAATGAAACCTAGATGAATACAGAAGGAGACCCTTTTGTAACCTATAGGAGGAGGAAGAGTAGATACACAGGGGAATTTGAGGATATCCAACTAGAAGATACCAATTCAGACATGGAACAAACAGGTATACACTTGGATAGGGGAAAAGGAACGGGAGAAGAAGAGGATCGGATGGAGTTTCGCAGCTTGATCTCCGCATTGCAAGACTTAGCCAAAGGACAAAAAGATGTACTCAATGCAATCAACAGATTGTCGGCGAAACCGGAAACAGGTATCAACAGTACACCTCCCTGACCGGTAGATCGGGGATCTATAAGCAGCACTGGAAAGATTGTGTACACTAATATTCAAAATACTCCGCACATATATAGCAGACCTTCCAACAAGCCTACCATGCCTCACTTCTTGGCAGATACAGTAGGGAGCCCGGTCATGCAGGTAGAACCTAGCAAGCCTTTTGGGGCTTATTTACAGGAGTATAGAGACTTAGGGGATGAGTTTCATGCTGCCATGTCTTTTTCAGATTTCTGCAACATGAAGAGTAGGAACAGGCCCAGGAATTTCAACAAGGGTTTCAGTCACAACTATGAGTTGCAGAAGACCTTAGGCAGATTGACCATCCCTAACTTTGATGGGACTCGCGGAGGATCAGCGAGGATATGGGTTCAAAAGTTGGATACCTATTTCCAACTCAACCCCATGACAGAGACAGATGCCATTAAATTGGCTACACTTCACCTGGACGGAGAAGCTCACGAGTGGTGGTACCACGGATTGGTGACATTGGGTCACAACACCATACACTCCTACGGTGAGTTCACTCAGAACCTCATAGAGAGGTTTGACAGGAAGGATCCAGAGATACATTTCAGGGAGTTGGCTCAACTCAAGCAGACCGGTAGTGCAGAAGCTTTCATTTCAGAATTTCAGAGGATAGCAGCCATGGTAACAAATGTGTCAGAGAGCAGATTAACTATGTTATTCACTGAGGCCCTCACAGAGCCACTACAGGGATGGGTGAAAGCCTACAAACCCCTCACTCTGCAGGATGCCATTAGCAGAGCAAGATATCTTCAGGATTCAGTCCCCAAAAACAAGTTCCCGCTGAAAACCAATTCTCCTGTTAGGGACAAGGACAGGAAACCTTTCCAGCAGGATGTTCCCAAGAAAACCTGGTTAGACGAGGACACTAGGAAAGATTTGAGAAGGAAGAAACTATGCTTCACTTGTCAAGAACCATGGGTACCAGGACACAGGTGTGCAGGGAAGGCGAAGGCTCACTACATTGAGGTATATTCAAACAGTGATGAGGACGACTATGAGCAGGAAGCCACAGAAGAACTACGGGAAGCTATGGAGGAATCACACCAGGGTGATACACTAGAGGGAGTCATTGCCACATTATCTGGAGTACCAAGATTCCATACTCTCAGGGTCAAGGGAGTAGTACAGGGTCACAGAGTAGGAGTATTGATTGATGGGGGAGCCACCAACAATTTCATTGACTCCACTTGGGTAGCCAAGAGAGGCATTCAGACCGAGAAGTTCAAAGGATTCACTGTAGCAGTAGCCGGGAACTCCAGCATGGAGTGCAACTACTGGATCCCAAAATTGAATGTCACCTTAGGTAACTATCAGACGACAGATTCCTTCTACGTAATGGATGTATCGGATACTCATGTAGTATTGGGCGTTCAGTGGCTTTATTCTATAGAGAAATACACTATAGACTACAGGGCAATGGAAATGGAATTCCAGGGGCCAGACGGCAAACGGGTAGTTTTGAGGGGCATGAACACTTATCCCCCAAAACCGGTCTCGTCACAGAGAATGGAGGCAGTACTCCGACAGGATGATATAGAATGGGCTGCAGAATGTTTGGTCACCTACAAGAAACCCCCAGAGACCAGCACACGACACCCAAGTGACATTCAAACCTTGCTACAGAAACATGAAAAGGTTTTTCGAGACCTTCCATTAGGTAGACCACCAGACCGAGGTTTTGAACACATCATCGAGCTAGAGGAGGGGACACTAGCAATCATCACCACTCCTTACAGGCATCCCAAAAGATACAAGGATGAGATTGAGAAAACCATCAAAGAATTACTGAAGCTTGTTGCCGCCTTTCACACACCTGGGTCACGTGGCAGAAATCTTCAAGCCACTCGGTGTGTCCTTGGGGGCAAGTCTCGAGTCAAGGCTGTCACGTTGTTCTTGACTACTCTGTTTAGGCTCAACTCCTAAAGAAGCCAAGGGGGGTAGACCCTATTAAGTTACTGAGGATAATTACTTAGTATGGTGATGTTAAACTGAATGAGTTACTTAGGAGTTTGAAATTTAACTATAGACAATCAAAGATGACAAGATACAAAAATGAACACACGAAAACACAAATGCTAAGACACAATATATATATATAAAGCAAGCAAATAACCAGTGCCTTAAAATGGAGTCAAAAAATAAAATCAATGTACTTGCATGTGCTTGGAGTGAATGTTTTGTAATTGCCTCTTGGTATGTTTTAAGTTAAATTTGAGGTGTGAGTTGATTAAAATTAGGGGAAGGGGTGGACTCCAAATATACCCGAGAGTACTTGGAGTATGTCCAAAACTAAACCTTCACGGCTACCCGCAAGGAATATGTGGGCTGAATGGAGTCTCTGGGGCTATTGTTCATAACGCACCCGTTAGGGTGTGACAAAGATTGGCGCCCCGAGGTAACTTTTTAGAAGTTCCCGCTTCCTTTGGGTATTTTGCCACCGTGATGGTTTGATCTAGGTGTTGGATTTTCACCTGATGGTTTGTCAATTTGGGAGATTGAATCCTAATTATACTAGTCACTCAAGTGCTTTTGATACAGCTTGACTGATCAGACGAACCGCAGCCAAGTGCAGAGCATACACACCGGAGTCTTGTCAATTTTAGTAAATTTTAAAATTGGGTGTTCTTGTTAAAAAGAAAACCCTCCAGGAACCTCTTTCGATCCAAGTGGATCTCAATCGGGGAATCAACGAGGCGTTAATTTTATAATAGCTGAAAAAAACAAATGATAGGAAAGAAAACAGATAAACAATTCCGGTTTTCTAATTAGTCCTACCACGCATCTCTTTCCCCTTTCGGGTCAATCGAAAAGTCGTGGGGTAAGTATTAAGATTACTTTGAAATATCAAATATGGAAAATGAAATTGATAATGAATTAAAGTATACTACCCTGTAGATAAGAGCTACGCTAGTTTGAAAAGGGATGAAGAAAAAGTTAAAAAAAAAGACACCGACCCAAATCTCCCCAGGGGGGATGGGGAATGGGCTCGAAAGAGCCTATTCAAAATTTATTTTTATTAACAACGGTTACAATATCAGAGAACTGATATAATGCCTCTTGATCCCTATACAGAGTGAAATCAAGAGCTTACAAAGTGCGAAAATTAAAGGTTTTAGTCAAATGGGAGACCCTTGGGGGGATTTGAACGCTCCTGAGGCCACTTTCAAACAGCAGCTTCCTTTCTTTTCTGTCAAACCTGCTAAAAAGCAGCAAGCATATTAGACTAAAATATGCCCAAAAGCACTCTGAAAGTACCTTTGGGTCAGCTTACTTTTAACCAAAAAAAACTAATTAAAACTTGTTAAATTGGGGTAATCTAGTTACGCAAAAAGGAACCAAGGAAAGCAAGCTTTCCTTGGGATCTTGGCTTGCTGTTTGGGAAGCCAATAAGATGTGCACTTCATTGCAGAATATGAATCTTTAAAGAACGAAAAAGAAACTACCTTATGAGCAAGTTTTAGATCTATGACTTAGCTACTTGCAAAAAGGGCAATTCCTACACCTAGATCTATCTTTATGAAATGATATTCTTTATGAAATTGCAGATCTAAGAAGCAAGACTCTTATGAAATAGATCCAATAATATATATTCAATTCCTAGAACTAGATCTGATCACAAGAGGGAGAGACAGGTAACTGAAAGATTGATTTTTTTAAGAAATGAGAAGAAGAGGAGAGAAGGTCAGCTCGTTGCTTGAATGGAGCAAGCTGAAAGGAGGCCCTTTTGTGGAGCGCTGAAGGACAGAGTTTTGAGCTTATTGGATAAGGAATGGCGTCAATCTTGATCCACACCTTCATCCAATCGAGAACCTGCAACTAGATAACACAAGCCTGCACAACACCTCGTGAGATCTGGATATAGATGTATAAAGCAACAAAAATGAAAGATCATGCAAAAATAATCTTATTTAAGCATATACCTGAAATTCTTGAGCATACATTATATGGATAAACAAGATCAAGCAATCTAACTTGCCTAGTTTACACCCTTACTTGATTCAACCGAATCCTTGAAGCCAGAACACAAAAGCAGCATAGAATTTGGAAAGAAATTGCAGTTACCACATTAGTAGCATAACACTGAGAATCCACACAAACACATGCACTACACAGTATAGCCTCCAAAGCTTCTTTATTCACAAATGATGATCAATACACAATTACAATAGCAAGCCCTTCAATCCAGCTCTAACTAGCTTGGAAGAGGGAGTTGTGCTTGGATATATACAAAAACTAGGAGATCCAGCCCAAGGGGGGTGCAAATCCCAAGGAGACACATCAAATCAGCTGAAGGAGAGTCCATCAATGCCTGATCTGTGTCTAGCTGAGCCAGATCTGAGTCTCACTGAGTGCAATTGTCAATCGGGGGGCTGATCTGACTGACATCTCAACCTGTTGACTGAAGCATCCACCAAAACTCATTTAGATGAGCCAAAAACGTGTGGAGGAGAGAGGGAGGGTGAAATTCCCCATAAAGGATGCTGAAGATCAACTCTGGATCTGATTTGATCCTCTCCTTCAGTCAAGGATTTGTTAGATCCAGTCAATCTGCTTCAGATTTGACTGATTTCAATCAAATCGACTGAGAATCCACTAATTTATGATTTTGGATTTGCTCCATTATTCATCAATTTATTAATTAAAATAATCAATAATTGATTTTTGGGGCTTTCTGACCTGAGTGATGGAAAAATCACTCAAAACTAGGAAATAGTGGGTCCATGGGTTTACATGGTGCTCTTAGCTTTAAAATGAGCACCTACATGACTTAAACTGATTATTTGGCCCACTTTTATTACAAAATCAAATTTTCCAATTAAACTATTAAAAAATAGCCTAAGTTTTGAAAAAATTAAATTTTAATAAAAAACACTAAAAAAATTTAAAAAATGAAAAATTGAAAAAACCTAGGGGGACTTAGACATGTTCATATGACTCGACCATGATGTCTAGCATGTTTATACATTGACACATAGACTTTAATAACCTCAATAGGCCTAAATGCCAAGCGAACCACCCCAATTTTGGAGGTATGGAGTGAAAAACTCAGAAATTATCAGTCGTTTATTCAACAATCAATAATAACCAAGGGAAAAAACACCCTGGGCTGATCGGATTGACAAATAAAGTCTAAGAGACCGAGTCTTTTACAGATACTATCATGCTAGAACATTTATTACAATTCCCCCATGGGATATGAACATGTGATATAGTACAACAAGCACTTCCCAGAAGTACTTCCAAAGGTCTTTTGAAGTCCAAACAAGTTATCCTTGTCCGATTCACCAGGCTCACTTGATAAAAAAAACCACTAAGTACAACTTAGGTGATAACATTCTGGCTCCAACTGTGGGACGTGTGCTCGTTCTGGTCTTTAAGGCAAGGAGAGGATATGAGAATCATCAGAATCTCTGGTTTATATACCCTGTAAAAACATCTCAACTTGACAAGAAAAACCTTAGTAGCACAAGTTTTATAAAAAACCGAATGAACCAATAAGTTGATTTATTTAAACAAAATAAATGTAACTAACGAAAAGAAACAAAGTTTTATTATACTTAAGTATAAAATAGAAATGCAGAAAGTAAATGCTCTCTTTCAAGGAGCTTATTTTCCTACTCTAAGCATGATATAAAAAGGGTTAAGTGTAATTAGAAATCCAATGTGACCACCTAAGCATTTTATTAACATAAAAAAAAATTCCTTGTCTTTGGTTACCAGCCAAAGTAAAGATACCTTATTCAGAAATTGCAAACCTGCGTGATGATTCAGAATGGGCGGGATGGATGGGAGATCATAGGCATGAATAATGTCATAAAAGTTATTTCCCAACTTGTATGTGCTCATGCAGGTTACTTCTATCCATGACCGGATAGGACTAATATACCAATCAGAATGATGAGGCAGACTGACTACATCATCATACTGATCACTGGGGCTTATCAAATGATAACTTGTTGCATAAGCCCCAAGTAGCTCCAAATCATAAGGAACCTCTATATGTGAAAAAGATGGCTGAGACTGATATTCCACTGACTGCATCACATTTGACTTTTCACAATACTGTTTCTCAATGTCTTCATTACTGATACCCTTGTGCGGCTCTACATGGTATGACTTTGAATGATCACGTGAAAAATCTGAATTCTCCTCTTCCATACTAAGGTTTTCCCAGGCATCCAGATCCGTGCTCCCCTCTATGGATGTATCGTAGATTGGACTTCCACAAATTTTTTAATAGACACTCCCATTGTTGGACATATCATGGATGGGATTCTCCATTAGATTTTCACAAGTTGGATTATCTATGAAATTCGAATAGTCATCACTCCCATCCATGTCATATGTGGGGGACTCTTCATCCATGGCATCATGCTCCTGCCTATCCATGTCCTCCTTGTATTCATAACAATCTT
>LPNX010972338.1:97107-128608 GCA_001517045.1 Pseudotsuga menziesii
GTTCACAAAGCCCATTTATCGCATGATTTAGTTTGCAGACATAGATAAGCCGATAATTGGGGAGGTGTATGAGCAGATGGATAGCATGTTGGGCTAGATTAAAAATATTGTTGATTCGAAGGATCCCATCCTATATGACCATATTCACACACATGTCGTCAAAAGGTGGGATCATCTCAACGTTCCACTACATGCCTTAGCATATGTATTAACACCAAAATATTATTCTCCATCTTGGTTGGCCAAACCAACACCTGGGGGTGGGGTTAGGAGAAAGCCCCACACAGATCCAGAGGTACAGGTTGGGTACATGGATGCTATAGACAAGTTGGTCCCTGATGAAGAGGATTGTGCCTTATTGCATAGTGAATTAAGCAAATACCTCAGTGAGATTGGTCCGTTTGGTACTTTGCATGCTAGAAAAGATCGAGATAGGGAGCCTCCTATTGAGTTGTGGAACATGTATGGCTCATCATGCTCACACTTGTATAAATTTGGCAACCAAAGTGCTTTCACAGGTGGTAAACAGTTCCTCTGCAGAAAGGTGTTGGAGCACCTATAGCTTCATCCACTCGGTGAAAAGAAACTGATTAAATGAAAATCGGGTAGAAAGCTTCGTTTATGTACATTACAACTTGAGGTTGTTGACTCATTACTTTGAGCATGCCAAAACTGATAGATCATATGTCACTTGGGACAACAATCTAGAGGAGCATAACTTGGAGGATGGAACCTTAACTTTAGAGCGCTTGGAGGAAGACCTTTTGGGCGATGAGGATGACCATGTAGCAGCAACAGCAGCAACAATGCCACCACCTCCTTTGCCCCGAGGTTCAACTTCACAACCCCAGCCTGCATTAGTGACAGGGGGTCATGCAGGATCAAGTATTGGACATGGCTCAAGCCGCTCAACATCGGTGTCTACTAGGGATGAAAATCCCGCTCCCTTTGTTCATGAACATAGACAACGGCAAAAGAAATTAGATATTTCCCGTGGCAAGAGGAAACATCCATAAAATCTACTTTTCTTGTCTTTTCTTATTTATAGTACTTTCAAGTTTCTGCACTATTGAGATTCGAGAACTTGAGTCATTGACTCTTTTATATTTATTATGGTATATTTTGTGAACATTACATGGCAATTCAAGTTTGAAGTTTGAAGTTGAACTCTAAAGATGTAAGGTTGATAACTTGAAATTATGGATAATGGACCTATGTTTGATGAATTCACTAGTATATGATAATTGATTGAATCATTGATGGTTGATGAATGATGTTATATGGTATTATGATTTATCATGTTATGGTTTATTTCATGTTTTTATGCTTTCCATGACTAATTCAACATTCTACAAACATTTGTTGGCATATATGCATCAAAATATATATTATATAAAAAACGCTTTCTCTTCCAAACCGGAAACTTCTAAAAATTTCGCTTCCTGCTCTCGCTCCCAAGTAACCTTGTTTATATGGCTATGAGGCACTAAATTTTGCAGATTTAGTCTTCGGAGACATCAGCGCACCTAAGGAAAAAGATTGGGTACAGGACAGCCAAGATATTCTTAAAGTTCTAAAAGAGAATCTACAGGTAGCTCATAATCAACATAAGCTATATGCGGACTGATACAGAGTTGAGCGTAGTTTTGAGTTAGGAGACATGGTATATTTACGGCTACAACCTTATAGACAATCTTCACTCAAGAAAAAAGGGGCGAAAAAGCTAAAACCCTACTTCTATGGTTCTTACAAAGTAGTCAGGAAGGTTGGAGAGGTGGCTTATGAACTAGAATTTCCAAAGGAAAGCAAAATTCACAATGTATTTCATGTATCGAACCTCAAGAAAATGTTAAGGCAACACATTGCTCCATCCACCGAATTACCTCCCTTAGATGATGAAGGGCTTCTGGTACTGATTCCAGAGAGAATTCTACAGGTTCGAGAAAAGAAACTCTGAAACAGGGTGATTCAAGAATACTTGGTAAAATGTAAAGAATTATCTATGGAAGACGCCACATGGGAGGGAGAATAGGTATTGCAACATCCTAGTTTGCAGTTGCTTGAGGACAAGCAATTTCAAGCGGGGAGGACTGTAATGTCCTCTTCTACTTAAGTACCAAAAACACCCGCTAACCTATTTAATTCCCATACGTTCGTGCGGGCATTGCATGAAAAGGGAATTGACTGAGGACATATGATACTCATAGCAGAACAGAGCATTCATTCAGTATTAAGTCATCAGTATGGTAAAGAAATCCTTATTTATTCAGGCTTAAAGTCAACGAGAAATTAGAATTGCATGCATGCAAAAAGTAAAGCGCAAACCCTAAAAGTGGCATGCAAACCCTAAAAGTACATTCTAAGCTATATAAGAATGGTCATTGAACCAAATGGATTATCTATGATTATTATTATTGAGTTTGGTTTCTAGAGTAGCAGCAAGTGCCCCAACAACAAGTTGGGGTTGGAGACGAAGGTCTTCAGCTAGCAAGGGGTTTCGATAACGAAATCTATTTGCCCTAATCACTTCGGGATAGATCATCTAGATCTATCATTGGTACTCATCATCTACTTATTATTGGTTCGATCATTTAACTATGAGAGAGAGATTTTATTGCAGGTGCACCCTTTCGCTACTAGGAGGTAGCTGGAAATCCCAGATCCATTCGCTAGCCTTCAGGATTCCAGTAAAGCTTTTGCATGCTACCCGCATTCTCCTCAGCAGGGATACATTGGCATATTGAGTGATTCTTTTTCTGTTTTGGGTATATTCAGATCCTCCACTAGCAAAAACGTGAGGGAGAAGGATGTCACCTCTTTTGGAGCAGATCAATTCGCTAGGGTAGAAAGGAGGGTCATATTTTCTGCATGTGGCTCTGTATCTCTCTGGGGAACTTAGACCATCATCTCTAGCCAATTTCAACATCAATGGACACTTCTTCCCTCAAAAATGTCAAGATCATCAAAAAGAGGGCACTATTTTAGCTGGGCGTCAACTGGTAGAGAGGAGCACTATCTTCTTCTTTTTCGGCATAACCTGCATGCATATTATCTATTGACAAAATATCATCATTATTATTAGTGGTATGTGTATCTCTCCTTACTAAAGTCTTTGCCTTATTATCTCTTCAGATTAGCTATTTTTTAGGATTGTTTGGCACGACTCTTTTTGCATGCACATTTTATTCATCTTTCTAGCACAACTTGAGTGTCTGAACAACAAACATATTACCAAAGTACAATAGCATATCAGTTGGGATATTACAAGGGGATTGGGCTTTGAGGAGTTTGTTAGCTTGTAGTTAATGTTAGTATTAAATTCCTAAAGTATTAACATTACCATTAATTGTTTCAAGATGTTTTAGAGTGGTTCCAACCTGATCAGACTTCATATGGAGAAAGTAAAGTTTCATATCCCATTCATAATTTATAGACTTAACAGTTTTTGAGATTTCAGGATTGGTAGGATTGTAGCATTTCCACTGGATTCTATCATGTATGAGGTTACAGGATTGGCATCAGTCAAGACCACCTAGCTATAGGATTTTGCATCATGTAATCATCTCCTTCTAAAGTGTCATTTATGTGTATCATTCTTATTTTTGTTGCTTATTTTCTTCCAAGATGATGTGTTATTTAAAAATAGCTATATATCTATATTTTTTGTATTTTTTATATATCGCGTTTCCCCATATGTACCCAATTTAGGGGGGGTACGTTTCCAGGTGTTCCTATTTCTAGATATTCCCATTTTGGAAACTTGGAAATGTTTCGAAGTTTCGTGCAACTTAGGACAAAATTCGAGGCACAACTATACTCCTCTAGCATGATTAATGGTTTGTGTATTATACACTGGAGTATGGAGACAATTAAGCATGTCTTTGGCCTTTTATTGTTGTGCCTAGATCTTTGCATCTTTTTCAACTCTCTTTCCTAGCCTACAATGATGTTAGGGTACCATGGAAGATAACTTTTGTGGAATGATTCACCTTGCAAGCCTGTATTTCCTTGGGGAAAGAAAGTGTCAAGTCACTTGCATTGATTACTCCATGCATTTACATTGGGAAATTCAAACTTTTAATGTTGAGTTGGTTTCCTAGATCAATGCTATGCTGAATAACTCTAGAGATTTGGATTCATTAGAGCTTGGAGCTTGGATTTCCTTCTTTCCTATTGTTGCCGCCTCTTACAAACTTAGGGTTAACGTAGCATAAAACTTCAAGTTGCTTGGTGCGTCCTTGGGGGAAAGTCTTGAGTCAAGTACTATCACTTGATATTGACTCCTCCGTTTAGGATTAACTCCTAACGAAGCCAAGGGGGGTAGACCCTATTAATGTTACTAAGGATTTTAGGTTCTTATTTATTTAGAGGAAAAAATTGTTATTTAGGAGTTTTAGATTTAAAATATTTATCAAGACGATTGCAAAATGAAATCAATTATACAACATATATGAATAGAATAATCATGACAAAATATAGCTTAACTGAATGAACCAAATAATAAATATTAAAGACCAATGTCGTGGAGTCAAAATAAATGTTGTAGTAAAGTAAATGTTTTCCAATTGTGTTCTTGGTCAATTTTAGGAATTATTAAATGATGAGTTGATTAAAGGGGAAGGGGATTCTCGATATACCAAATGGTACAGGGAATATGTCCGGATTTTGGGAAAAGTGGCTCCGCATGGGAAAATGTGGGCTAGATGGAGACGTGGGGTTGTGTTGAACACTGCAACAAGGATGTAGCCTAACAAGGCCCCACGATCACTTTCTAGTTGTTCTCGCTTTTCTTGAAGAATTTGCCCACTATTCACTAAACTCGTTTTACGCTTGATTTTTGTAATGTTTGGGGGATGTTGATTTTATTAAAGTGAGTTGATTAATTAAATATGAGGAATTATTTAATGCACACTTTCGCTTTTGGATATTCCCAAGCTCAGACTAGCCTGTGAGGGGTAGAGCATACATGGAAGAGGCAAATGTTTGTTCCAATTTGTAAAGCAAAGTACAAACTAAAACTACTGGAAAAAGGGATACAACCCATTAGGACGGATTGTGTGCTCGTGTTAAAAAGTAAAAACAAAGAAATTGTCATACTAATTACTACGACAATGAAACGCCGGGTTAGTATTTAATTACTTTGAAAGAAATTAAAACTTGAAAGATCTAGAATTATTGTAGTAAGTAAAATCTAATCTAAAAATCAAACCACTCAAGGACAGATATAGGCTTCCTCCAAATGGGGGCAGGAGGGTGTGGGAACCATAATCCACTTGCTTCTTATTATTTTTGTTACGATGCTGGTTTTTTAGAGGGATTCCTTTTGACCTTGAAAAATTGATAAAAAAAGGCTTACAATAACTTTCTTGAAGAACGAGGTTGAAGATGGGGGACATGGAAGTGCTTTGGGAAGCTAAAAACTTCAAATTTTTGTCATCACTTCCGCTTGTTCTATTAGTAAAGTGCAAAAAATAGCAAGCTATATATTTGTAAATTAGTAGATTAGTGTTAAAATACAATAAAAAATACAATTGCTTAATACTCCCTAAAGATTGAAATTTTTTATGAAGCACAAGTATTAAGTTTTGATGCTAGATTTAAGCTTAAAATATGAAATTAAATGCTTCTTTAGATCTAACAAAAACGTGCAACAAGAGATGTATCCTAAGCTTTAAAATGATCTACGTGTTGAAGATTAAGGTAACCAAGAGAACTTTGATTTTAATAATGTAGAAGAAACAAGAATCCAACTTGGGTTTTGAAAGAATGGAGAACCAAAGATGCCTACAACTCAACAAAGATTAGACCAAGACAACCAACACTGAAGGTGGATGAAGATGAAACTAAGCTCAACTTCCTCCTTCGAATTTCTATCCTGCACTGTCTCAAACACTTGCCAAAACATATTAAATCTAGAATACGTAATTAACAGAGATTAGAAGGGCATTAGTACAACTGAATACACCTGTTGCTTCATTGTCTCTAATTAATCAAGCATTAATAAGAAAATCAAAGACAATGAATGCTTATTCTATGCGTGCAAAGGCCATCTAAGCTAGATAAATCTACAATTATTGCAAAATAATAAGTGACTAGCAAGATATCACCTCAGAACATCAACCAAAAGCACATCAAATGGGACAGTTGTGCAACATATAGCCTCCAAAGCCTTTCAATTTAATTTAGAAAAGAATTATAAGCAAGTTACAAGAGCAGAGGTTCAATGCTTTCTCCTAAAATGAGTGAAGAGACCTTGCTTAAGTAGAAAATGAGAGCCGGAGGGGGGCGCACTTGCTAAGAGAGAGGGTGCACTTGCTTTGTTGGCTTGAGTTGGAATGGGTTGGCAATCAGTTGGCAGAGGCATAAAATTAGCTTACTTACAAAATCAAATTCTTACACTCCGCTTTATCTTACAAATTTCCATATTTTTTTGAGAGTTGCACCCTCCTTATGAGGAAATGTGCCTCGCTTAGTTTAGCAAAAGTCACCCTGCCTTTATTCGCCGAGAAAAACAATCCAAAGTGTTTTGTAAACCTTAGGAATCTTTCCACTTTACTTTTCCAACTCAGAAAATTCACTTTCGGCATGTTTCCTTTTTTTTATGAGTAGCCGAATTTCTCAGTTTATCTATTTTTTTGGTATTTTTTACCATTTTCGAGTAATATTCAATTTTGGAGATAAATAATTACTCGAAAACTTAAGAAAGTGGGTTCTCTGGGTTAGTGAGCATCCCCATGCCTAATTCTTCCTCCTAACCACACTTTTATGCCTTGGTGAATATTTTTAATTCAAATAGGCATGCTTTTTACAAGAAAATTTAAAATTTTCCGAAATAATAAAAACACCAAGGGGGGACTTAGTACATGTTCATATGACTCTAAAATAATGGCTAGCATGGTAATATACATTGACACATAGGTTTTAATCACCTCCTAAGACTTACCCACCAAGACACTTGCTCTAGCTTTGGAGGAGCGGGTGAAAACCTCGAAAATTACAAGTCATTAAAAAACAAAATATAATTCTCAAGGAAAAAACAACCTAGAGTAAGGTATTGATGATTAAGTCCTAGGAAATCCAAACTTTTTGCATAATTTCACCATCCTAAGTCATTTATTACAATTCCCCACAGGGTATGAACATGTAAAAAATAAAAATAGAAATAAGGGCCATTGATTGACTTGGTGGACTTCAAAACACATGTGATGAACAATTTGTTTGTTCAAGTCTTTGACGACTCACTGGAAATCCACCTAAATGCAACTTAGTGGATAACACCTATGTTGTGTGAGTGTATTCCATGTGCATACCCATACTCCTCTTATGTAACTTGATGTAATTTTTATCAACATTTAATTTCCTTTTAGATGCATTTAAATAAACATGTTGTGAAGATATCAAACATTTTTCTTCATCTCCTTTTCAAGCACTCCTATCTGCAAGAATTTGGATTTTATTTTTTACTTTAAAAAAAAATGCTACTATATTACTTCGATCAAATAAGTGCATCATGGAATGTGGAGAACTACAACACATGAACAACAGGGATTTCCCTGTTGTTCATTTGTTATACTTCTCCATTTGGATAGGTTTTATTTTAGATTGGTTCTCTATTTACTCTTTTTCCTTCCAAAATTATACCCCATCCTAATGATCAATACTGATAAATACTTGGTCCTTGAATTAAGAAGATTTAATTTGTTAGAACTTCTTCTTGTGTTCCTTTTTTTTCAGATTACTCATATTATGCAGTTCTCATATACTCAAATATTTGGAAACAATGGGAAATAGACTTTTCTTTACTATGGTAACATAGGTAGAAAATGTAGGGATGAATGATTTGGTAAGGAAAAATATTCTGATTTCTGGGGTTTAATGCACAGATCAGAGCACTTGTAGAAGATGATTGTGAGGAGCATGCATTTGATCCTGATTTGGCGGATGAATTGACAAGACAAGAGATCAAACAAACCTTTATTGTTGCCTATCATTGCTTAGATCGAAATCCAAGTGAGAGACCCACTATGGCACAGGTTGTCAAAATGCTTGAAGAAGTAAAACTGGATGCTAGTAGGAACAAGAAGTAAGTTGGCTGAGCTTGCCTCAGGATGGGAGTGAAGGTTTCCATCTTTAATTTCATTTTTTGTTGGCTTCCGTGTAAATTGTTTTGGATAGAACAGATTATAGTTTTTATCATTGATAAATTAATACATTAGAGTATTGCAAAGAATACAAGAGAATATCATAAGTATTATATTGTCTTTGAAATGACGAGATATTACTAAATTTTGGTTTAGTTCATCAAGGTAAATGCTAAATCAATTATTATACCTAACTTTCATTTTTAGCTAAAAAATTCAAACTACTGTGCAGAGATTACTGTTTGTCGCAATTCAACTATTAGAAATAATCCACCAGTACCATCATTAAAGACTAAAGTTTATATACATGTACATTAGATGTATAGAAGATGAGGGAGGAAAAAAATGTTCATGGAATTATAATTTACTTTTTCATGAGATGAATGTAGTGGTATGGTCCGATTTCAATCACTTTGTTAAGAAGAATAAATGTTGTGCTCAAATCCCGCCCTTTTCTGTTCCTTGATTTTTCCCAAGACAACCAGCTTACCAGTTGTTTCTGAGGCCAATCCATTTCAGACATTCTATGATGTTAGGATAAAAGAATAAGTAAGAAGGGCCTATTCTCCTGGAGCGATGTTGGCAATGTTGACAGAGGAACATGCCCATGCTGGAGTTATCTTGCTTGGACAGGGGACCTCCTCATCTTGAATGAAGACATTGTGACAGAGTTACAGTCATTTATAGCAACAGAGGATTTGATGAAATTGAATGGAATCCTACATGACTCTATTAGGAGGGATTGGTAATCGTCTCATACTAAAGTGATATTTGAGTTTAAGAGGACGAAGCTTTTTCAACTCATTTACAAACAGACCCCTTTAGCCCTGGTTTTGAACACCAGGTGGGGAGGTTCAGATAGTGACTTTTGGTGGATCACAAGGCTTATAAATGTCTAGTTGTATAGGGTTTTTGTATAAACTTATAGAATTTGCATGGCTGGTATTATACCAAAGTTTGCCTACCATGTTCAGGTTGGCCAAATCCAGTTTAACGGATGACAGGTCCACAGTGTAAGAGATCATAGACAGTTAAACATTTGCTTTCTTGCTAAAAAAAATTGGATGATTGTCCATGAAAAAATCAATTCATTACTCCAGGGATCCATCCATTAGTGTGTTTCCATTCTTGGAGATTGCAGATCTCTTGTTTTGAGCCATCATGGTGGTCTTTGGCATTGCATTTGGTCCATGGTTTTGTATGCTCTTTGGAGGATTTCTTGTAAGTATGTTTTTGAAGGTTTTGTAGGCTTAATAGATTTCTTTCAAAAATTAACATTTGGTCCGTGGTTTTGTATGCTCTTTGGAGGATTTCTTGTAAGTATGTTTTTGAAGGTTTTGTAGGCTCTTTGGAGGATTTCTTTTAAGTATGTTTTTGAAGGTTTTGTAGGCTCAATAGATTCCTTTCAAAAATTGTTAATTTATTAGGACAGCAAGGATGAATGCTATGTTGTTTTAACATGCTTAGTGAAGCTTTCAGATCAAATCTGTTGTTATATTTCCATTATAATTGAAGAATGTTTTAGATTTGTTTACTGAGAAAGATCTACGAGTGTCTAACACGGACATGGTGACCCCCGGAATCAAGACAGGGATATCACTTTATATATATATATATATATATATATGTATGTATGTATGTATGTATATTAAAAATTAAACATTATAAATATAGACATATAGATCCAATCTTTTTTAGAAACTAGAATGTTTACAAATATTTAATAGAAATTAGAATCAATACACATTACGCATTCACAAATCACAATGAGACACATGGATGATAGCTCGAGATGTTAGAACCATATTCCTCATTACTTGTCATCAAAATCATAATGTATTACATAGATGTCTAAATGCCAATGGCAAATAGTATATACAAAAAGGGGTAGATAAGATCAAGATGGAAGAATCTTATCTGTCAATAGTCCTCCCCCATACCTGAATGGACAAATTCATCACTACTCTCTTCTACGCCCTCCTCCTCCTCTCTTCCCATCTGGTGATCTGCATCTGCTAGTGTGGAGGATGACCCCTCCATAGGATTACCATCATCAAAAGTGACTGGCTCCAGCATTGGATCATTAAGATATATGTTGGCTAATGCCAACTGAGTACCGCTGTCCAAACCCATATCATCAGGAAATACATTCCACATCTTTGTCTTTCCCTTTACCCACTCCTCCCTCTTCATGTAAATAAGACGAAGGTTGGAGTGCACATACACCGTCGTCTTTGCCCTAAATTTTTCAAGCTTGCTCTTCTTTAAACTGTACAAGTTCCCATATGTGCTCCAATCCCTCTCACAACAAGAAGATGAAATAACTTGAGAGATGACCGTCAAGGCTAACTTCTGTAGAATAGGGCATGTTGCCCCATGTGTTTCCCACCAAACATAGGGTTTCTTAACCCGTCTTTGAGCACATCATAGCCTCCAAATCTCCCACTGGCAGTGGAAAATTCTACAAAGCCCTCCACCTCATCAAGTATTCATCTTGAAATAACCGTCTAAATGCTATCTTCCTCCCTTGAAATCTCTCCATCCTTGTGAGGAGCGACTCTGTGTGAGGGCCTTGACCCACCATTGAGCTAGTCATGACCGTAGAACTTGGGGTTCAACGAGTGGGCATGTTATCACAAATCTTGTAGTTGCCCCTTGAGATGATCCTATATAGGATGGTAGAGAGAAGGAAACTAAAGTTGTGACCTATGGGAGCTAAGACCTCTGAAATAATTAGTTGTCACACTGGCCAAAGCAACCAACACTTTAAACTAGGTGAATAACCAAGCCTAGAGGGTGTCCCTATAACAAATATAACCCTATAAATGAGGTAATTGAGTGAATTTCCCAAGGTATCTTGATTAAAACTCTTAGTATGAAAGTTAAGTAGAGATTCAATCAGTTACTAAGAGGAAATGTATGCCCGTATGAAAAGCCCTAAATTACCATATGGTTTTAAGCATGAAAATCAGATCTAAGGGTAATTAGGTGAAATTAAATGAAACTAGACACAAATTATTTGCTAGATGAATAACATGATGATTGAAAGTGTTACTAGCAATACCCAGATTGCGGATTGAAGAATAGCCACTTCCCTCAATGAGGGCGTCCCTACCCTAAGGATAAACCAATTCTTTAAGTGGGTAAATGCAGTTCGATGGTCATGAAAATTTAGATCTAAGGGTTTTAAATTATTTTCAAAGCGGGTTTTAACTTTCAAAGCCAACCGCAAACTAGAACCTATGGATCTACAAGTTGAGGGTTTTGAAGTTAGGGTTTTAATTATTTTTATTATGTTTGAGTGGTTTGGAAATTAAAACTAGAGAAAACTAAAAACAAAACGTACTTGAGACTTGGCGAATGCCAAGATTGTGACGCTCTTACGAAGTAATGCCCAATTGGTGAAAATCCGGTGAAGATCCAAGTTTTATCTAAATCGCTCCAAGTGACCAAAACACCCCTCTCTCCTGCCAAACAAACAACCGAGATTAATTTGCCGAAAAAGAAAGAAAAGTGATCATAACAGAGTAAGAGAGTGTATTAATTGACAAAGTGCGCAATAAATAAGCCCTTGTCAAAACCACAAAGAAAGAAGATGCCATGTCCTGGACAATGACGCCCTTCTCCAATTTGCTACCCTGCCAAAAAAGATCATCACATATGTAATGAAAAATATTCACCAAGAGATTCCCCTATAGTTCATAGTGTAAGATATTGCAATCACGGATCAAGAACATTCCACACAAGAGACGCAAGAATCTTTGTCGAAAGGTTTTCTCTATTTCAAAAGCCAAGAGCCAAATTTCTCGATGGGATACAATGAGGGGTCTACTCTCTTAAATAGTTTTGAGAGAGACCAAATCCCTAACTAACTTGTTAATCGGTGGTTGAGATTAAAATATACAATGATGATAATCAATGGTGGAAATTATAATCTCTCACTCACATGGATCAACTAGACAAATATAATTGAGGGGGGGAAATTACCTCATAAAGCCCATTTTTACAACATGATAAATCATTCTTTTTGCAAGTTTGATACTTAGAGGACACATGGGGATCATTAAGGGGTCCCCCATTCCATATTTTTAAAGATACAACTTGATTTACACACTTTTATTTTGGCCATTTTAATTAATTTTGCCCCAAGGGGGAAATGAATTTTATGTTGATCACACATAATAAGAGTGCCATGAAAAGTGCCCAAAATCATCTCGAGAGCCATACCAACAATACCCAAGTCACGGTTTGTTATTCACTAGTCCCTTATTCAACATGCCATACCTTGTTCACTTTGATCATTTATAATTAATTTGCTGAAATACTCTATAAATATTCAATAAGGCCATGACTGACTTTTTTGATGCCCAGAATCATAGTCTGGGTGTACCAAGTGATTCAGATACCTAAAAAATAGTAATAATGACTACTCATACCACATATGCCAATCTGAAAATAAATTTGAAGACTAATACCATGTCTAATAATAAAAATATGACCATAATAATAATAATAATAATAAACCATGAAATCCTTGTATAATGGCCAATAATCATCAACTAAGCCTAAAATGGTATAATGAACACATCTGGAGTGTTACGGAGAAAACTTCCTATGGCTTGGGGTGTACCACAAGAGATAGAGAAACCACAGAAATCAATTCTTTCCCCATATGCAAAAGAAATAAACATCTAACACTAAAGGATCTCGAAACATACCTTATTCCGGACGATTGTAGTAGATCTCCGTTGAGCTTTTTCCAATCCCGCTTTCGTTAGCAATTTACTCTCAACAACAGTAAACAAGGCAAGCATGCTATATAATAAAGTGTTAGGCGTACTCTAGCATATATAATCAATGATACATAAGCAATTAAACACATCCATGGATTCAATATTCATTTAAATGCACATCATTGGATAGGAAAATATATTTCTATTAAATAAATCAGAGATTACATAATTGACAACCTCCATCGGCACGTCTGCGAACCGGAGAAACTGAGTCCTCCACCTAGGCTTCCACCACCTCAATTCTCCATCTCTCGATAGAAAACTCACAAGCAAAGGCAAGCTTGGGAAAAACACAAAGTGCGCCAAGGGACAAAGGGACGTAGACTCAAGTATAAGCAAGCTCCGGCAACAATGGACTATAGTTTTCTTGTTCTTCAATTCCTCCATTTTCAATGTATCAAAAGGGTTCCTTATATAGTGCTTAAATGGGGTAACTGAAGGTCAAATCCGAGCGATCTCAAGGCATATGGAAAGCCAAGAGACAAGTGACTCGGATCCACATCAAGGAAAACTCCAAAAACATTTGGCCTTTTGCATACATCCTGATGTACGTGGGTTTAGGGGTAATATCTGCGTATATACGTGAGAAAGGGATTAAAAGTCGCGTACAACAAATAATGAGTGTTTTTAGGGATGATCTTGGAAACATCAAAGGTACAAAAATAGTCCATGGGGTCCAAAGAGTTTGCAGAGGGACAGGGAAGACCACAAAAATGTGATCAACCATGTGTGGTAAAATCAGCCATAACAGATGCCCCTTAATGTGAGGTCAGAGGGGTAACATGATGGACGAAATACATTACAAATCCATCCCAGAAGTGGAGTGATGAAGAACCAGCCATCCAACAGTATAATACAATAATCAAACTCTGCACATGACTGTAAATACATATAGCAGTCCCAGATACATAAGAGTACAATGGCCATGAATAAGCATAATATACAAACTGCGACATGTGTGGTCATCGCCACGTACAATATACAATAGATCAGAATCTCCATGATGAAGATATACAAAGGACCAAGATCTCCATGAAAGCTTAAGATATACCATGGATCAAGATCTCCATAATGGCTGAAGATATCTGACATACACTGGAATCAAGTCACGAGAGCTGAAATATCATGAACACTGGCACGATCAAGGAGGTAGCATATATGAAATGCCACCAATCTAGAAAGTCTTCTACACAAACCGCTATGAGTACATGTCCTACTATGTGAATAGAGGTGTCGAGGTTGAACATAGTAGTCCATCGTCTGATTACCGGTCATTGACTTATATCGTTAACAGACGCGAGATCACCCATCGATAATGAAAATGGGAATCAAGGTACTAGAGTGCAATCTAACAAGTGCGAATAAGTGTATTGAGGTCGAACACTTGGAAGAATCCATCAATCAGGGAACATTGATGTATTCCCAAAACTGTCAATGGTGAGAGAACCTACCACTGATGACTGTAAGTCTCAAGGCACTCAAATGACTCTAGACTCCTATCCCAGAATAAATGATCTGAAGTCGATGGGATGGAATCCGCTGGAAAGAGGGCATTAAGGCATCCCCCATCAACCAACACGAGGTACTTAGTAATGTTGTATAATTTGGAAGGACTCGAACAAGATGTGCACGAACCAGTAATAGTACCGGGAATGGTCGACTCAGGCTTCAAATTCCTTCGAACAAGAGCATAAAGGCAAATGGTGACTGAATGTAGGTAGTATAGACTCGATATACAAAACTGGGACATCTATGCGACACATGAGGCATCGACAGAGGCTCCATAGGGACCGAAAGCTTAACCAGTTGGTGGAGATAAACTCACAGATACGAGTACAGCTCCTAAAGTCAAACTACTAACCCAACCAATGGATGTGATATACAGTGCTCTGTTCGAAGGCGACACGACTCGACTGCTTCCAAAGATAACATCTTTTTCTGTGCGGGTTTTTGGTTTTTGATTTTTTTTTGGACTTTTTCAGATATTTTGAAAAAATTCAAAAAGAATAAAAGTGCTTTATAGTTACAAATCTAGGACGAGACGAGTGTCAAAGGGAAAGCAAACTAGTTCCAAGCAGTGGAACATACCTATGTTCAATGCAAGGAAACATGTGCAGGATAACGACACTCGGAGGAAAGTCCCCTCCCGGTAAAAATGGGGAATCAAGCTGCAAAAGATATAGAAAACGGCTCTGCTTGGCTAGACATGAGACAAGCTCGAGCTATATGGCTGATAATCATTGTCAGGGAAGCCGGCATAAGGCTCAAAAAGGCAAGCAAAACTCATGATAATGCAATTACAACTTGACATATACAAGGGAGTCTCGGGGAAAAAGGCCAGCATAAAGGTCAAGAGGAGTATGAAGCTCTTGCTGAAAGTCATGGCGGTACTATACAAAGGACTCCCACACCCTAAAGGAAATGTGTCAACATGGGCACCAAATGCAAAACAGGATCTAACTAGGGTACCCATGTATGGTAAAGTTCACAACATGTCATTTCTAAAAGCAGCAAGAAGGTTTTGTGACAAGATGGAATGGGTTCGTACCTAAGGTTAAAATGAAACGGTCATAAGGTTATGCAAAATGCAAACGGGTCTGAAACCTAACCTATATGCCACTTTAGACATCATACCTGCAGTAGGCACGAACGGATCAAAGCCACGGTCAAACCGCACTCAAAACAGACTCCTACATCATCAAATTAGTTCAAAGGGTCCAAAATGGTAAAAAACTATAGAAAGTGGGTAAAAATTTCAAAATTTTTCTATAAATAGTAAAAAATTAAAAAAATTTCATATCATTTCAAATTTTTACCCAACATAGTGTATTTGAGCTTAGAACTTCAGAAGTGAATTTTGGAAGCATCGTCCGATGGAATCTCTCCCCGTTTGATCCAGGTAGATTCTCATGCCCTCCTCTTCCTATTTCATGCAATTTTTTTGAATTTTCATCGTCCAATTTATTTTTTAAGCCATCCATATTTGTGCGTTTCGGCCCACGCAGAAATCGGGTTTTTTTTTCGCGTTTAGGGCTCGTCATACGCGGAAAAAGCACCCAAACCCGCGTACATGCGCGACTGTTTTGAGAACAGTCGCGTATAGGGATGCAAACAAGGTTTTCAAAGGCAATAACTGATCAAAACTTTGGTTTTTTGTGTAGGATGGTGTTAGAGTGGAGGGAAAGAGAGCATGGTGATGTGGATGAGGCTGTGCAAGGTGATCTTATGACCCAACAAGCATTATGGGCATGTGGTTTATACAAGTTTTGGTGTCTTGGCAGCCTGAGGGCCAAACCAAGACTAATCCAGCTGCTGGTGGACTACTGGGATCCAGAATCTGAGACATTTCAGATTGACGGGATGTCGCTCAGCATTGAGGTTGAGAACATATACTTTATCATTGGTTTGTCTCGACGAGGAGAGATGGTGAATCTCCGATCTCGTGGGCCAGGAGGCGGGCTGACTATTGATGAGTACATAGCTGTGTACTGCTTTTCGGAGAAGAAAAAGGTTGGGAGTCAAATTTCGACAAACTCTATCTAGATTTTGGGACTGAAGGCCATACTTTTGGCATTAGGCAGGATTGTCGAGTTAGCTTCACTCCACCAGGCCTCGCGGCCAATGATGTTCTATGCGGTGGAGTGTATGAGACCTACAGTGTATGATTGGAGTATGACGCTGTTGAGCAACATGAAACATCAGCTTAATCACTGCAAGATGGGTAGGGTGCGGAACTTTGGGCTCTGCAGCATACTGAGCACGTTCTTCTTTGAGCAGGTACCAGGGCTTAAGCCCTAGGGTGGACATTGTTCCTCATGGAGTTCGGGATCCAGCCCAACGACGTTGGGCAAATGTTATGCGCAAACTGGGCGGAGGTAGGGTGGCTAACCCCTACACAGCAGACTTCTGTCCATGGTGGCAGAGATAGATCGTCGCCATAGACGACTATCCCTATGCAGGGATAGACTTCTGCGGAGATCCATATATGCCGCTACCACGAGGAGCAGCTTATGGCGACATAGGTAAAGAATCCAAAACCCAACTTTTAAGTTTTGAATTATTTATTTTTTTTGTGTTTTTTGATATATTGACTCAAAAGACATATTTTTGGTGTGACGACACATAGTGACAATCTGTCATGTGTATGTAGATGTAGGACCACGACGACCAAAAGGCTTTCCTCGTCATCGACGGAGGGGAAGAGGAGACAATATCATGGGTCCGGATGCGGAGTAGACGGTCCAAAGCATCCACACGAACTTCGTTCGCTTGACACACAGGGTACCCATGGTGCAAGTCGAGGACTTGCCTGAGGCCATGCAGCGCCAAGTGGTTGGTGTACCACGAGCATGGGTTCGACTTTTTCGATGGCTAGCTAGAGCCGTAGTGCTATATCATGATCAGAACCCCCCTCCTCCTCAGGCTTAGAGACCTGAGTGTATTCATTTTTGTATGACCGTGTATTATATGTTGGTGGCTCGAAAGCCCCAATTTTGTATACGACACTTATGTATTATGACGTCACTTTTTGGATATTAGTGAAAAAATTCTATGATGATCGATTTTATTTATTTACATGTGTGTAAAATGTATGTTTGTGATGTGCTTTTGGTCTATGAAATAAATGCCAATCTAACACATAGTTAGCATATGAGTCAGCAACTTGATTAAAAACTCTTGGAACATGAATGTATGTTATATTCTCAAATTGCCATTCTAGCAATCTCACACGTAAGAATCTTCGTAATAATGTCGGATCCCTAATACGATACAAGCCATTAAGCTGTGAAACCACTAACTACGGATTAAGACATATCTCAAGAGAATGAACACCATGTGAAATGGCATCACACAATAACTCAATAACGGCACTATATTCAGCAACATTGTTCGAAGAAGGTTGTAAACATTGTTGATGAAATTGTCATTGATGCCAACATGGACTTGCAGTGGCCCCACAGGTTGTCATTGATGCCACCAAGTCCCACTTACAGTGCCTTGGATCACTTACAGAGTGGGTTTGTGCCTTGAAGCACCTTGTACCCAGTTGACAAGGTCCCTGTACCCACAAGGATGGATCTGGAAGCCACCACCTTGTTGAAGATGTTGAAGAAGCCCATGAAGACTTGGAATCCCTGATGAAGACCATTATGCCCTTGCAAAGGTCATGGAGCCCACTACTTGCACTTGACATAGTTAGATGGCATGATGATGTGGTCATGAGGTCTTGGAGATGGACCTAGTGTATAATTAAGATTTGGCATCCATATACATAATGATATGATGGCACACTTGTTTGCTTATGATCCATAAGACCACTTGATGATGGGCTTGCTCAATATTAAATAATATCTTGAAAGAGTTCTTGAAACTCTTGCACATGGTGCCCTTGGGTATCGAAACCACACACTTGGTTGCTTATGATCAAGGGTTTGAAGATGGAAGGTTGTTGATGATATATGGTCCTATTTATGATCATGAAGGTGGAGCCCATGGACATTTTGAAGAAGACCTTGAAGATGTTCTTGGAACTCTTACTTTGTCATGTATGCACAATGCATGAAGATGAAGCACTTGCTCTTGATGTCTATGATGAAAATCTTACTCTTGGATCCTTGAGTTGTGAAGAAGTCCCTTATGTTGATGACCCAAGCCACTTGAAGTTTAAAATAGTCAAAATAAATGGTGAAGTCATCCCAGTCAAAAGGATAAAAAAATAAATAATAATAATAACATCCTTAAGGTGACCCTAATGTGGCTTGAAGAAGGTTTTTAATAAAACATAAATATGGAAGGTCAGCTTCAAATAAATAAATAAATAAAAAATTTAAAAATAAAAACAAAAAAAAACAAATGGAAGGTCGGCCCAGTAAAAGAAATCGTTGAAAATGTGTATAAATAGCAGCCTAGCTGCTAGCGTTATTATTCAAGTGAGAAACCTTGAGGTTTTTTTTTAGCTCTGAATTTTGAGTGAATTTGGTGGATATTGCTCTGTGAGTTTTCGGAAATTTTCGTGGACTGAGGCAGTGACAGTGGAGGAGCAGTCACGTTTTTAGCAGCAGGAGCTTGTGATGAAATGGCATTTGTTCCATTTTGTAACATTGTTGGAATTGTTAAGGAAAAGCCGAAGGCCAAGTTAATTCAAGCTTGAAATTGGAAATTTGTCAAGAGCCCGCTGGAATCGAACCTGGATGAAAGAGGTCGTGCCGTAGCAGTGATATTTTCCAGACCAGTGTGCCCTAAACGGAGTGAAAAGGCCAAGGGAAAAGGGTACGCGAGTTTCAAAGATGAGTATAAGCAATCCTAGATAGAGCAGCGAGGAAAGGGTTACAAGTTTTGTTGAAGATGACAGTCCTGAATTTTTTTTGAGCATGACATCTTGATGACAGTCCCTAGACAGTCCGATTTCTACACAGCTCGAGTTGTGGAGACTGTTTTCTCCATCGTGAAGTTGAGTTGGATGCGTTGATCAGCTCGTGGATGTGTTTCTTTATTGCAGCAACTCAATTAACTCACGACATATCAAGTAATAGTATTCCTCTACATTGGTGTTGCTTGCTGGATGTGTTGATGGTATATCTCTACGCATGAGGACTCTATCATCTTGGTGGTGTGTTATTAAAACTGCAACTGCGATCTCTCTCCTCCACGTCTGAGCTGCAAAATGATGAGAGTTGCATGAATTGTTACTAGTGGGTTATCTAAAACATGAAGAGACCTTTCCTCTTCAAAAGAGAAACCTTGTTTTCTCACCAACTTGAAGAACTATGACTTGAAGAGCTGCTGAAGTCTGCAGTAATTGTGACCTCTCTTCTTCAGTGAATAAGTGCGTGGGACTTCTCCCAGAACTACGTTGAAGTATTGAGAAGCAACGTTTCTCAGATTGAAGGCTTCCACCAGTAAGATGCATTCTCTTCTTTAAATATTGCGAATGAGTGTGAAGTTGTGAACTGTGAGCTTGATATGTATCATGTACACTCGTTATTATTTGAAGTATCAAGGATTGTTTAGAATAAGTGTTGGGACTTAATTAATTCAATAAGGCATATAAAGAGCCCGGATTTATGAAGTGATGAGCAATCAAATTTTTTATTCAATCTAGTTGGTGGTTAAACCAAGTTTGTTACAGCTGAACCCTTCAAGGTTTTACTCAGCATAACAATCTGAATTTCAGTGCTTGTACAATCCAAGCCATCTACAGTGAGTTGGTGTTCATGCTTCCCTTATTCCACCAATAAGTGATGGTCAAACCAAGCCATGTTACAGTAACTTCTTTTGACACCTACAACACATATAAACAACCCACAAAGCCCTCTTCCACATATTTTTTTTTTTGTTGTTGGGGTCTTATGACAGTCACGAGACTATTACTGTGATTATTTGGAGGATTGGGATAGTCTGATGCTGAAGTCAACTACAACAGACATACACTGAGTTGTGGCATGCACAGTTTAAAGATTTCTACAACAAAATTTTGGAATGCACAGCTTATGAAAGCAGACTTTAAATGAGTGACTTATCCTTGAAGAATCTCCATACATTGACTTGCCAAGATAGTGACAGCCATTCATATGACAGTGACAGCAGTCTGATATGATATGACAAATGATAGTGATAGGTTGATGACATTGACAGTGCTTACACAGTGAGATGCTTGACAGATTGAATATGACAGTAAGTTTATGGCAGAGATGAATCTACAGCTAAAGACATGATGCCGGTGGACAGAATGAAGAGTTAATGTGACTGCATGAAGAAGTGCTGATGAATGCTCCTTGAAGAGGTGCTAAAGTGGACTAGAGATAAGTGCTTATATGATATGACAGTGACTAGAGTATAAAGGTTGTTGAGCAGCAGTGAGCAATTGAACAAGATGACTGATGAGCAGTGTTACAGCAGTGTTTATATGAAAAGCAGAGATTGTTGAGCAGACCTTGATGATTTGACAGTGACTAGAGTACAGAGGTTGTTGAGCAGCAGTGAAAAAATGAACAAGATGACTGAAGAGCTAGTGTTGATGAACAACGAAGATTGAGAAGTGTGTTGCAGTAGTATTGATGAGAGAGTTGAGTAGATGATCAGCAGTATTGACCAGCAGCATAATAGATTGAAGGAACAGATGATGTTGATATGACAGTGAACTTTAATTGTAAATGCAAGCTTGACTTGCTTTTGAGGTTAGGATACCTCAAACCCTTCTTAGCAAGGTCTAAGAAAACCAGGCAGGGTCCTGGATGCAAAGTAGGTGCTCTCCATATCAGTAGGTGTTGATTTTACCTAACGGTTGTAGCCGGACCAAAACTAATATAAAAGGATTACAAAATTATATGGTGTTGTGTTCTTTTGTGTTATGGTTCTTGATGATTCAAATGCTTATGATATGTTTATGAAATGATTATGAGATTGATAGAATGATGAATTGGTAGTTAATTGTGACAAGCTAAGAAAAGTTTTAAATTGGCTTCACACTGATTCACCCCCCCTCTTAGTGTCTAACAAACATACACCTCCTGAAGACAATACTTGACCCATAGGAGCATAAATCACCCAAGTAGCCGAAGCTGAGTTTTGAGTGTGGTGGTTAGCACCATCAGCGAATCCTATGTAAATGGAAGACTCCATCGACATCTGCCATAAGAAACGAAAGTTAATCAACAAACCCGATCACCATAAGAAAACCTAACTATGCAATGCAAAAACTGTACAATAATATACAACAATCAGCCTCGGTTGAAGATTATGCATAGTATTTTTTGAGATAGAGCCCATCTCTAGGCTCCGCCAAGGCTGTCCCTTCATAATCAACTAGCTCATAAGCGCCTCTCTCTAAGACTCGTTTAATTATGTAAGGACCATGCCACATGAGATTAAATTTTCCTGCCCCCAAGGATTCCTTAGCTTGATCCCACAAAAGGACCAAATCACCTTCATTAAACCTCCTTGGATGGACAGACTTATCATACTGGACCTTGACGCGACGCTTGTTAACCTCTAGAGCCACTAAGGCATCTCAACGTTGCTCATCAAGTTGCTCTAAGTGGACCAAACGCTCTTCCAATGCGAAAGTGCCAGGTAAAAGCTCTACAGCTAGCTTCAGAGAAGGGATTTCGCATTCAACCGGTAAAACTGACTCCACCCCATGCACAAGCTGATATGGAGGGAAACCGGTGGCAGTCTTAACCTCGGTTCTATAGGCCCACAAAGCAGGATACAACATAATATGCCAATTGGTCTTGCTTCATGTGATGGTTCGTTGGAGAATAGACTTAAGTGATTTATTCACAACTTGCCCATTCGCCTGAGGGTAATAAGAAGATGAATGTTCTTGCTTATACCCTAACTTGGAAGCCAACTCTTCCATCATTTTATTCTGAAAGTGCATGCCATGGTCAGTGACGAGCTCTTTCGGAATGCCAAACCGGGTGATAATCTGGTTGAACACGAAATGCGCGGCTGTCTCACCGTCGGATTTAATTGTGGGCATAGCCTTTGCCCATTTCGTGAAATAATCGACAGCCACAATAATGTGATGATGCCCCCCAGCCGAGGCTGGGTTGCAATCCATAAAGTCAAGCCCCCACTTGGTGAAGGGACTGGCGATGGCAATAGGATGTAACGAGGATGGATGCGAGCGCATATTGTGTGCAAACACTTGGCAAGGGTGGCACTTCCTGACCGCATTAACGCAATCTTTGAAGACAGACGGCCAAAAATATCCTGCTCTCAATATTTTTTGGGCTGTAGAAAGCCCAAATAAATGACCATCACATGCTGCTTCGTGGCAATCATTCAGCACAACCTCAGCCTCATCATGGGTTAAACAACGATGCAAAATGGAATCTACCCCACGGCGTTACAAAGTGTTATCCACTATAAGGTAGTTCTTAGCTACATGACGTAATTGTCGTCGCTCATCCTGTGAAAGGTGAGTAGGGCCCTTCGATGTTTGCAAATATACAATGATATCCTCGTACCATGGGTCCAAAGTTGAGATAAGGAAAATATGCTCATCGACAAACGTATCCTCATAAACTTCCTCCTCCAAACTTGGAAAATCGGATATAAGCTCCGCAAAGATCAATGATTTCGCCGAAACAAACTCGAGATCAAATTCTTGCAAAATGACAATCCACTTATTGTATTTTCCCCCAATCATCCTTCTAGTGAGGAGGAACTGAAATGGATTGATATGAGCTACGACCAAGGTTTGGCGAAGGAGAATGTAGTGTCTCAAACGCTGAACCGCATGAACGGTAGCCAAGGCTAGCTTCTCCACATGGGAATAGCGAAGTTCTGCATCTATAAGGTTTCGACTCAAATAATATATGACATGCTCATGGAGCTCCTCATCCTCCTGAACCAAAACCATACCAAACGTCTCCATGGACGCGGCCACATAAATCAATAAATCACGGCTATAGTCGGGTGGACTAAGCACGGAGGCCGTTGCTAAGGCTCGCTTAAGAGCATCAAAGGACCCCTGGGCTCGCTCATCCCAGTAAAAAGGAGTGTCCTTCTTCAAAAGACGCATAAAGCCTTTAGTCAAATTGGAAAAATTAACCATGAATCTTCACAAGAAGTTTGCCATGCCTTGCAAACACTGAAGATGTCTAATATTACGCGGGGGAGACAATTGAAGTATTGCCTCAACCTTTAAGGGATCAACTCTTATACCCTCCTTGGATACGATGAATCCTAGCAAGCGACCAACAGTTACGCAAAAGATGCACTTATGAGGATTTAAACGAACCTGGTAATGACGACATCTTTTGAATACTAATCTCAAATGATATGGATGACGCACTCTCAAACGAGAGTGAGCAGCGATATCATCCAAATATACTTCGATAATAGTTTTGAGATCGTGAAAAATGAAGGTCATAGCCCGCTGGAACGTAGCTTCGATGTTTTTAAGGCCGAACGACATCTTTCGATATGCAAAAGTACCCCAAGGACAAATAAATGCAGTCTTATGTTGATCCTTGGGCTTAATCTGAAAGTGATTATATCCGGAAAAACCGTCCATAAAGGAAAATACCTCACTCCCGGCACACTCATCCAAAATTTGATCAATAAATGGTGTGGGGAAATTATCCTTAGGACATGTGCGATTTAGGTCACGGAAATCAGTTCATATACGGATCACTCCCTACTTCTTATCTACTGGAATGAGATTTGAAACCCACTCCGTCAAGGGAACGGGATGGATAATACCAGCTTTTAAAAGTTTTTCTATCCAGCCTTAATGGCGGGTGCTTTTCTAGGATTCACAGCACGCAAACGTTGTCGAACCAGCTTCGCATCCGGATAGGTTTTGATTTCATGTTTGACAATACGAGGGTCGATACCTGGCATCTCATCATATGACCACGCAAAGATGTCACAAAACTCTTTAAACAGCGTGGTATACTCCTTGATCTCATCAGGGGAACAATCCGCCCCAATGTAGACATTCTCAACCTTGCCAGGATCGCGAGAAATATTGATAGGAATAGTTGGTGACACATTAGCCATGTTTTCATCAGCCATCGGACCAGGAGAGCTTAATGGAACCACGGGGCTACCAATCTTCTCGCTAAGAATCTCCCTAAAGTCATCACACTCCATACGATCAAGCTTTGGAAGAAAATATGATCGATGATGCAATTCCTCCCAAGGTTGTTCAACTCTCGACATGGCCTCAAGGATAGCTTCATCTGATGGAAAAACATCATCAAGGAAATCATGTGAGTGAGATGACTCAACTGCCCATGCAGGCAGCACATACGGGTCCTCCTCTGTCCGTGAAGAGGAAGGACTAGGCTCTACAACCTGATCAAGATTCGCTTGATATGCCACCATCGTTGTAGGAAATGGCACGTCAGTCTCAGTGGGCATACTCGAAGTACTCAATGAAGGAAGAATCCAAGGATCTTCCATATGGGTAGTGCGAAAAGACACCGAATTCAACGAGGATGAAGCCCCACCAAAACTAGACCCCATCATAAAAACGGGCGTAGGACAATTAAAGGTTCCCATAACAGAAGGATACATACCTACACCCACACTCCCAGTTGCCGGTTGAGAATGATCGATAGTCGGGATAGAAGCTCCCGATGATGCATTGACACTCGGATTTTGGAATGACGTTTGATCAATTGTAACAATCTTTCCATTAAACGGAAAGCATATCACTCGAAAGAGGGAAGAAGCTACGGCTTGCATACTATACATCCAATTCTGACTCAGCACAAGATTGTAGTCAAGGGGCACATCAACCACCTCGACCTCGATCGCAACGGTCTTCCCTCCCAATTGGACCTTTAAGGAAGGAAGAATTCTGTGTGACCGAAACAACCTACCATCAAAATCTGTCAACATAGTAGCGGATTGAGACAACTCGGGAGAACCTAAGCCCTTCCAACAAGACAAAGACATCACGGAAGCAGCAGCGCCTTCATCAATGATAGTGCGCTTGACGGTGTTGTTAAGACACTCTACATGAATCAAAAGAGACACGTAGTAAGGAAAGTAAGGCTGTACTCCCATGGTTTCAAATTTGATCATAGTGGAAGAGTTATCATCACTAACCCCAAGAGCAGATAACAAAGCTTTCCTCTATGGAGGACAACTCTGAAGCACTTCTAATGCGGACATCGCACAAGGAGTCTGGCCCAAATCCTCGACAACTGAATAGTTCTGGGCGGCTCGGGCATTAGGATTGTGCCTCGAACGCTTTAAGATTCCCTTAGGAATGTGAGGTGGAGCTTCAGGTTTATCCATAGGCTTTTCGATTCGCAAAGGGCTCTTGGGTGGGGAGGGTTCTTTCCCAAGGTCTGGTTGTGACGAACCATAGTCTTTCGTACGAGTCACAACCTTAGTAGCACTCATCATGTTGATGCATCCATGACCACTAGCGGCCTCCGACGGGTTTTGATTTCCACCCGATGCACAACCAGGATCAATGGTGCTCGAGTTCATATTTTGATTCTTGGGTAAATGATTAGTTAACACAGCTGGGCCCTGTGCTATGAACCTCGAGGCATATTCCATACGAGTGCACAAGTGAGTGAGATAGTCGTCCTTACACAAATTGCAAGGAAACTTCACCTTATGTTTAGAGTCTAGACTGCTTTCCCCCCCCCAACATTAGTGTTCTTGTCATCATTATTAGCATTTTTCGTTCTTGTTCCCACCCTTACGATTATTTTTCCCTTTTTTCTTATTCCTTCTAGGCTGCTGGTTGTCTTTCTGGTTATCGACATTTGCACGGAAAGTGCATTCGCTGACTAGGTAGGTTGAGACGAAGCCGTAGCTTGTCCCGACGAAGATTAGTTAATTGACAATTGGCTCACTTGTTTCACAACCGAGTCCATAGGTTTGGTACTCGTACAATCCACAATACCATCGGCATGTGGCCCAGGCTTGACCTTGGGGTCGAAATTGGGCCTAGGAGCATTGGGTATAATCTTATAAAAAAGTCCGGATTGAGCATAGATCAAATCCAACTCTTGTGCCCTAAAAATAGCCTGTTCCTCGTTTTGAACTCCGGGTGTCGAAACATCTTTCGCTATGTAAGGTAATAAAGATTTGAGGAACCACTCAAGAAGAAACTCTGGTGGTATAAAAGCTTTGATTAACCGTTTTCGTCTACGCCACTCTTGAATATGATCCGAAATGTGTGTGGCTTTATTTTGCCGGAAGGTTGACAAGAGTTTGGTACCGACGTCGTAACGTACGAGTAGCTGGAAATGATTAAGGAAGATCATCAAACGTAACATAAGCCCCCCTCAGTAACTCTATATATCATTTCGTTGCGGGACCCGTTATGGTGCGTTGAAATAGCCTCAAACGAATGGAATCGTCATGTAAGGAATTGGAAGAGCACCAAAGGTGGAAAGTGGTGGCATGCTCACCAGGATCTTCACCAGCCTTACCTTTGAACTTGGGAATGTCCGAAGGAAGCTTGTTAGAGACAGCTGACCATGCTGGGTTATGAGACACAGGATCATTCATCAATCTCGACAAGTCAAGTAAGTTCAAAGTTGCAAGGAAAGGGAGCCTAGGTTGAGCCGGTCGATTCCACGCTCCCTGGTAGTTTTGATTCGTGTAAGGTTGATTGCTATAAATACCATGGCCTTGGCCATAATAACCTCCTCCCATTTGACCCATGTAGGGTTGCATGGAAGCATTATGATGCGGGGTGCCTTGATTATGAGGCGCTACAAAGCCATAATTGGAAGAGTAAGTGGGTTGTTGATACTTGTACCCATAGGGTTGATAGTTTTGTCCATAGTGCGGTCCATACAAATGTCCATGAGAAGCTCCATAAGGTGTTCCAAGGGATGTACCATGAGAATGTCCATAGTTAAGGGTATGAGAAGCTCCAGAAGCTGGAACATGAGACGATCCAAAAACAGGGACATGACCTGCTGACACAACAGGAGGTACTTGACTCTGAGATACTACCGTGCGAGCAGTCGCAGAATGAACATGGCTAGTAGCAACATTCCAGCCTGAAGGCCCATGTGAACTAGGGGGAGGATGAGTCGTTAAAAACGCATTTGAAGGAACAGGGTTTGAGGACGAAGGGACATGTGAAGGAATGTAAGTGGTGTTCCCAATGTTCACTCATCTCAATTCTGGTATCCGCATAGGATTACTAACACTAGGTCTAGGATGAACATGTGAAGTTGCCTCCACCATAGGGATGGAGGGTGCAATGTGACTAGTGCCCCCAAATCTCTCCGCATGGAAAGGAATGGGAGTGCCCCTAGGTGTAGTGTTAGGACCAACTTCTGACTCAACACGATGTGTCGAATCGGGTGCAGGGATATCAGACATGTCATATCTAACATGACTAGTGCTTATGGGTTCATGGTGAGTCTCGTCGCCCGAAAACCAGTACCAGCGACCTATGAATGAGGGATCATAACCAGATCGTGAAGGTTGTTCGTGTGAAGCATCATATGTGCCAATAGGATCTTCCTCCACAACCTAGTGAGGTCGAGAAGACATCTCTGGAATCTCATCCTCATGATCTCCCAAGGTGTGTGAATCAAAGTAAGAAGTGATCCGCCTGGACTGTCTCGTTTTCTCTCCCGAAGGAGGAGACGTGGAAGGCAAAAGTCCTGCTAAACGACGAGAACGACGGGGTGCCGCGCCTGAATCCACAATGACTCAAAAAATAAAAAGACTCGATCTAATTACACAAACCCTAGGCAAACTAGCGTGCACAAAGCATACACCTATAAAATGTAAAGCCAAATCGCAAGCAACCAAGGGTAGGATATGTGAGCTCTCGAATGAAGCAGGTATGTCTCGCCTAGGAGAGGCTTGAGACTCCCATACACAACAAGCGGAGGTTCGTAACCAATTATAGTGGCCCTTAGCTTCAACGCATATAGCGACTGTGCTGTTCGACCCCTACCTAGACAGGACACCTGCAGAATAACCTCTGCAAATACCCCCTCGATAACCTAAGTAAGGCAACTAAGGTCACCTCGATATAATCAATGCTCAGGCAGACAGTCGCAGGCGGGATTGACCATATGGGCAAGTTAGCAAAGCCCGAAACTCTCGAAAGAGCCCCCAGATACGAATACAATCCTGAAAATATCTCCGGTGCTACTCAGTTATAACTAGGGGTCATCTCAATCATAACCGCTCACACTGCCTCGTGCTTAACTCCCTTGTAAGAGGAGGATCCCGAGAACACTAATTATATAAATGATTTCACACTCTAACCTGGACAGACACCTAATTGTTTTGTTTAGTGGTCTTGGAGAATTGACTCACAATGAACTATTCCAAGACCCTAAACCTAGTCTTGTTGGTGCATCCTAAAAAAGAAAAGAGTGTAATTCATTTTATTATGCGTTGATTTTAATTGGCTTTATTACTCAAAGGGTAAATGGATGTGCAACTAATGATGTTATGACGCAACAAGAAGTAAAATGCACACCTAACAATCAATGCAAATGCACTGTGTCGAATGAAAAACAAGGTATGCTACTACGTGAAGTGCAAAATTCTTCCTTCAAATGTATATGCAATCATTTCCTATACAAAAATTTGACTAATATTCACCAAGAAAACCTAACGCAAGTACCATGTTAAATGCAAAATGCAAACAATGCATAACAATGCAAAAAAGCAAAATGTTTTTATATTTTTGAATTAAATGAGATAAAAAGCAAAAGTATGACTCTACAACCCTCAGACTCTACAAGCACTCATAGACAGCAGCTAAGCAAAGCTCCAAGGTAAAAGAGACCTAATGCACTAATCCCAAAACAAAAAATAGAAAATGAAATGACAAAAACATTTTTCAAAAATCAAATAAAAAAAGTCTCTGGTCATAAACAGAGGGGAGATATAGACTCCAGAAGCATCAAAGAAGACTCAGCAATCACCCAAACTCACCCAGCAACACTTAATCTTCCCAAAAAAGAAAAAAATCAGGGCATACGCGACTGTTCTCAGTAAACCTACGTACATACGCGATTTTTCCAGGAAAACCTGCGTGTATATGCGACTATGAAAGCAAAACCCGCATATAGGAAGAAAAAGATAGAAAAATAAGGTAAATGGACAAACTGAGACAAAATTTACTTCTCCAGGATACTACTGGGTAATCATGCCCCCAGACCTGACACAGAAACAGAAAAATCAGAGCAAGAAAAGCACATTGAATGCCGAAAACCCCCAAATAAAAATAACTAGGAACCTCCCCAGTATGGTCGCCAATTCTGTTACGGAGAAAACTTCCTATGGCTTGGGGTGTACCACAACAGACAGAGAAACCGCAAAAATCAGTCCCTTCCCCATATGCAAGAGAAATAAAACATCTAACACTAAAGGATCTCGAAACATACCTTATTTCGGATGGTTATAGTAGATCCTCGTTGAGCTTTTTCCAATCCTGATTGCATTAGCAATTTACTCTCAACCATAGTTTTAAAAATCGTTGGAACCGGAACCGAAACCGGCCGGTTCACCGGTTCGGAACCAAACCGGGTCAAACCGGTTGGTTAACTGGATCGGGGACCGGTTAGATACCGAACCGGCCGGTTTGGTACCAAACCGGTCCAACCGGCCGGTTTCCGAGCCTGACCGGTCCGGTTTGGATAATTCCCATTTTTTTTTCATTTTTAAACTTTAAACTTTGTAAATGTTTATTTTATATTTTAAATTTTAAAAATTTAACTAACCTATTCCCTACCCTAACTCCTAACCCACCCCATTCCCTAACCTAACTACCCAAGGGCCAACACAACTATAAAACTACCGGTCGATTTCATGTTTCATTACCTCTGTTTTGTTTTAAAGTTGAAAGTGGCTGGAAACTTGAAAGTCTGAAACCGTGGAGGCTGGAGCAACGAGTTGGAGTCTTTGGACGTGGTTTGAGTTTGACTACCGGTTGGTGTGCACTGTGGAGCGTGGACTGTCACCTGTGGAGTTCCAAGAGGGTGCTGCAACTTGCAAGAGGGTGCTGCAACTTATTACAGTGTGCTAACAAGTGAGTATTACATAATACAGTCTACTATTTAGTAATAAGTATTGACTCCAATCAATGCACTTCTCTCCATCTTTCAATGATCAATCAAATTCCTTGTTAGTATCTCCATTTTCAATCAAAGTTTCCTTATTGTCCACACTGCACAGCATCTGAACCCTTTTCTTTAAGAGATTTATTGTTTTGGAAAGGGTGGAGTCTTGTGGAAATGGCTGCTTACAGCCTTATCATTTCATTTGATAAGGCTGTAAGCAGCCATTTCCACAAGACTCCACCCTTCCAATTTTAAACAGTTAGCTCTACAAGGGACTTAAAGGTCGGTTAGCAACTTAGCACAAGTTCAATTAGTATACATACTTCTCTCTTATGCAAATCCAATGTGCAATGTATTATGTAACAAACTTAGATAGATATATGTCATAAACAATGAACTCTGTTACAGACTTGTAATCCAATGTTCTGACTGTATTCAGAATTTCAGACACTATATCCAAAACCACAAGCATGGACTGAAAAATCAGAAGGTTCAGGGCCCAAGTTTAGTTTATAAGACATATCTTTTAACAATTAGGATCAGCCTATGTACATGAGCAGTCCAATTAATGAGTGAATCTGATGGCAAATATAGGTTACAACTTACATCACAGTTTGTAATATGTATCAGCTTTAAGAGTGTATGATAATTATTGCAAAATAGATCACCTATGCAACATTATATCTGTATGACATAAAGTAACAAGCATTGTCGAAGCACATCCAATTAGGTGTGTGCACTGTGCATATATGGTTAGTTAACAAAACGTATAGTTCTAGTCTCTAGATTCTCCAATTGCCAAGCATTCCATGGTGCATCATTACTTGCATTAACATCCAACTAGTTTGAGATTTTAATAACAGCAGCCTTTGATTATGCATTGTCACAATGGATTAAGACATACTCTTCAGATTGGTCTTTCCCATTCAATGTGTCATTTAAATAACAGACATACATCAGCATTATAAGGCTTGAATGGACAATATTGCTACAGTCTCTTGGCAGATTGCATGTAAATTCTCAATTGGAAATGGTA
>LPNX010972338.1:131305-142283 GCA_001517045.1 Pseudotsuga menziesii
ACTATGCTCTCAACAACAGTAAACAAGGCAAGCATGCTATATAATAAAGTGTTAGGCCTACTCTAGCATATATAATCAATGATACATAAGCAATTAAACACATCCATGGATTCAATATTCATTTAAATGCACATCATTGGACAGGAAAAGATATTTCTATTAAATAAATCAGAGATTACATAAGTGACAACCTCTGTCGGCACATTTGCGAACCGGAGAAATCGAGTCCTCCACCACCTCAATCCTCCATCTCTCGATAGCAAGCTCACAAGCAAAGGCAATCTTGGGAAGAACACAAAGTGCTCCAAGGAACAAAGGGATGCACACTCAAGTATAAGCAAACTCCGGAAACAATGGACTGTAGTTTTCTTGCTCTTCAATTTATCCCTTTTCAATGTATCCAAAGGGTTCCTTATATAGTGCTTCAATGGGGTAATGGAAGGTCAAATCCGAGCGATCTCGAGGCATATGTAAAGCCAAGAGACAAGTGACTCGGATCAACATCAAGGAAAACTCCAAAAACATTTGTCCTTTTGCACACATCCTAATGTACGCGGGTTTAGGGGTAATATCCGTGTATATACGCAAGAAAGGGATTAAAAGTCATGTACAACAAATAATGAGTGTTTTTAGGGATGTTCTTGGAAACATCAAAGGTACAAAAATAGTCCATGGGGCCCAAAGAGTCTGTAGAGGGACAAGGAAGGTCATAAAAGTGTGATCAACCATGTGTGGTAAAATCAGCTATAACATGGAGAATAAATGTACAATCTCAAACATGTAGCCAAATTGCTTTCATAATCATGTTGACTGGGTCAAATTGGGTTTGACCAAGTCAAAATACTCAAAATAAAGGTTGAGCCATAATCTAGATGATACTCTATACATCACGAATGGATGAAGCTCACATGATTATGTTAATATCTAAACTTAAAACATTAATAGTACAACTGTGTTACATTAACATTCATAAACACATGGCTTGAGTTAGAATAACCATTAAATCTTTTATAAAGCCCCCTAGGTATGCTCACTTACAAACTTAGACAATTATCTATGATGGGTGAGGTGAGGAAAGAAAGGTTTAAGATAAATGGAGAGGCTTGTTGACTTTAACATAGTGATCTTTCATATTGGGGAAACATTAATCCACTTGTATTCATGATAAGCAAAGAACATTAGGGAATGGAAGTATCTCACAAATGAAATAAGTTGATTTGAGGAGTGTCCATTCAACTTTAACAAATGTGTACAACTCACATCCAAGCTTGACTCAAGCTCTGTGAGAATCTTTTCTAGGACCCTTGCGTTGAGTATACAAGAAATTGTAGTGAAGAGATCTTAGGGGACACTTAGAAATAGTTGTCCCTTCCTCCATCTCACATCACAACCCATGGGCTCCCTGACACCAAGTGACACCGCAAGGGCCTTGTCCACTACTGATACAAAGTAATTGTCACATCAGATGGGATCTTGTCACTTTAGATCAAGCTAGGAGCAAGATCAAGGGGTAGACCCTTGTTTGCCAATAAAGGCCATCGAACCAAAACAAGACAAACATAAGCAATTCTAAGCCACAATGAAACAATGATGCCTCGAATGGTAAACCCTAGATCCATGGAAAGACTACGGAATGAGGGGTTAAGTTCAGGCTGAGTGGCTTAATAATGTAAGAGATATTCAACCATACAAATTTATTCCTCTAGTGAATGTTTAATACTAAATCTAGAGAGATCAAGTGCCCAGAAGAAATGCCCAATTTGTACAACCTAGGGTTTAGGCAATAAAAATAGAATGGACACAAACTAGGGTTTGATTAACATAAGACACCTAATATTTTTTACTTGATGCAAGATATGACAATTTGAGTGAATTCAAGCAACACCCAGATTACACACAACTAAATGATCAAGCCTGATCAAACCCCCAAGGAGGGTGAATTACTTATAGAGACCTCAATTAGTGCCTTGAGATGGGTAAATGGAGTCTGATTTGCATAAAAAATTGTGTCTAGGGTTTTAAGGGGAAATCCAACTTGGGTTTTTAACCCATTAACTAAATGTCGACCTGATCTACTACTTATATGAAATGAGGATTTTAAAATTATGAAAATAAAAGTGACTAATGGATTAGATCTCGAAATGCAAAAAATCTTGTAAAAAACACTTGGAAATACTTGTGGCTTCCAAGTAGAATGATGATCCTTCCACCCAAGAGTGATTGCAAACAAGATCCAAGAGTTTCCAGTTGAAATCGATTTCTCTCCAAGATAACCAATGCACCCCTCTCCTGCAAAAGCGAGCAACCCACAAGTTAGAATCGAATCACAAAAGATAGACAATGAAATGCAAGACAACTCATGAAAATCAAAATGATCCCGAAAGATGCAAGAGTGAACCCCCTGTGTTGAAATCAATTTGGGAGAGTGATATGGGGTTTCCCCATAATAATGCCCTTCACCAACTCGCCACCTGCAAAGCAACACGACCCCTACGAAAATTGGTTTCGAAAACAATAGATCTACTAGCAATGTTCAAGAGAAAAGATTTTCCAATTAAGTACAAGAACATTCATTAAAGCTTCACAAGATTTCTCCACAAAATTTCTCTTTTGCCAAATATTCAAGAGCAAAAGTCCTTGTTACAATGAGAGAGTTTATGAACATAAATCCCTAGATCCAAAATGATGGAGGGATAATATATAATCACAATCCATCTATATCTACGGTGGAGAGAATCTCAACACATAATCACAAGCTATCATCAAGAGGGGCTTGATTTGCCTCTAAGGAGCCCCTAGTACATCCTAAAGTTAATATATAACATGGAATAATGATAAGGAATCATATGGTGGACAACGTATGGTCTTTCAATGACCCTAGGCACCCTAATTTACATCAATATAAATATATGACATGTAATACATGGTGATCATCAATAACAAGTGTGCCCCCTCATGGAGAAGACGTCCACTCTAGGGGATGAACAAAAAATATGGCCCATCAACTGATAAGTAAAGGTTCATCCTTACATTATTATCATAATTGATAATATATATTTATTTATTATTGATTTGATAATTATTACATTGAAATTGTGCCGACTTTATACATATAAAAAGACACCATTTAAACCATGTGTCCTTCCAATTCTGGCATTTACATAAATTAATAATAACTAAACTTATAGATAATAAATTAGTAGTTGTAATATACTTTTGGTATATTACAAGTCATCCTGCTCTGAAAATATTCGTCCATGAATCTTCTTATGAGTGTGCAGCAACTGGGATTCTTGCCATGAATAATGGTGCCACGGTTTAGTAGTTCTTGAAATATTTGGTCGCATTTCTATTCAAATCTTTTCTTGCATATGATTCTGTATATGAACGCATAATGACTATATGCAGTATTCTTTTGAGCTTCTAATCTGATGGTGTTCTTTTGACCTTCTATTTTGATGTAGATTTTTTATATTTCTGCATGCTTTGATATGGTTTTTGTATTTGCAGTGGAAACTACTAATAATATACTTCCTTGTCTGACAAGCTTGTCTTTATTTGTATTTTGGGAACCTTTTGAAATTCTAGAACATCTTGAGTTGTGACTACTAATAGAATGTTCATCTCATCATTTGTTGCACCATTCTCGGGGTTTCGTTCTTCTACGTTATCATGATTACGATCATCTTTAACACTTTTATTTTCATCATTGCATCATTCTATAACTTCAATTCTTTCATAATTGTTGTTAACATTGACTTCTACGACAATGCCATTTTCTTTACAATTGATTTTGACATTGTGATTGTCAATATCATTTTGATCTTCCATAACCGTGTCTTCTACTTATGTTTCATTGTTCTTGTTATTGTCTTTCTTATCAAGTCCTTGTTCTGGAATTGTCGTATTAATGTGCCTTGCTTCCCTACCTTGTAAGAAGCCACAACGAACTTTTGGTAGGCTTGAATACTTTTTACTAAGTATCGCATTTTGAGGTTTGTAGTTGGGATGTCTTTTCTTATCCCACTTGGTGTCTCGTGGTATGGATATTTTGTGAGGAGGGGTATAAGGAGTCGGTCGACCAGGCTTCCTTTCCTTCTTGGGGGTAGTAGCGATTTTATATTCATCCCTACTTGAATACGTAGGAGTCACAATAATCCTTTGTTCCTCTGGACTTGGTAACTCAAGAGTCACAATTACTTCTTTTGTCGAGGGTATAGATCCCAACTTTTCTTGACCTGAGAACTCAGAAGTCATAACATCCTCTTCTTTTCTGGCTGTAGTCCATTGTTTTCTTACGAGTGCTGATGCAGATCCCAGCCTTGCTTGACCTGAGAACTTGGGAGTCAACATAATTTGTTCCTTTATGATAGGAGTCTCTTCTTTTGACGTGAGTGTTGATGCATATGTCAGCTCTATTTGGCCCGAGCACTCGGAAGTCATAACATCTTCTTCTTTTATGGTTGTAGTCCCTTCTTTTATCATGAGTGCCGATGCAGACCCCAGCCCTGCTTGACCTGAGAACTTGGGAGTCGACATAGCTTGTTCCTTTATGATAGGAATCCCTTCTTTTGACGCGAGTGTTGATGCAGACGCCATCTCTATTCGGCCTGAGCACTCGGAAGTCGCCACAGTTTCTTCCCTGATTCCATTTTCTTCTATTGTGGGTGCAAAATCAATTTCCAGCTCTTTATTTGGAAATTATGGGGGCGTAACCTCTTCTGCTATCTTAGGTGCCATAGCAGCTTGCATTCCCTTGCTTGAAAAGTGAGATGTCGCGACATCTTCCTCCTTCAACTGACTTGAGGGGTAGGACGCATGCGCCTCAGATTGTTCCTTGTCCACATGTTTCTTAGTTTCTTCTTCTTTTCGTCGTATTATCAACCTTTTCGTTTCTTCAACTAATTCTTTTATATCTTCATGTAGAACTTGTGCCATCACGTCAATATCCAATATTTTCGCTTCAAGCTCTGTGGGTTTTATTTCTTTAATATCTCATTTAAAGTCATTTTTAACTTCTTGAGTTGGTTTATCTCGTTTGAAAAACCCATAAACGCCTTTATTGAAGACCATTTTGTATTACACAAAATCTTCAATTTTTATAATAATAATAATAATTAATTAATTAATTAATAACAATATTATTATTATTATTTTATAAACTTTATATTGTTTATTTTTTTGTTGATTTATATATATATATATATATATATATATATATTATAATATATATATATTTATTCTAATATTATAAAAATATTCTNTTGTATTTTGTTTTGTACGGTACACATGGAGTGGCAGAAGGAGTTGTTGTGTATCAGCAAAGGAGGAGCGCAGAGATGGGAAGGGAGCAGGTCGATGAGGTGGAGAGGGGTGCGCGGGAGGTGGAGGGGATTGCGAGCAGGTCACAACGAGAGAGCGAATGGAAGGTATGTGTGCAGGACGGTGGACGGTGTAGAGGTTAGCGTGTGGAGAAGGAAATGAGATGTGTGCAGGACGGTGTGGACATTGATGAATGAAGGAGTATGGACGGGTGAGAATGCAGGTCGTAGGCGAAAGAGAATGGGAAGCAATGAAAGATAATGGAAAGGTGGGGGAGCAGCAGAGCCTGAGCGGAGCAGGCATTGGGGAGGTGGCGGTGTAGCGTGAGGTGGACGAAAAGATGGTGTTGACTTTTGAGATTATTGGCATTGATGTCAAATAAGTAGTTGATGTCATGCAAGCAGTAAGGATGTTGGTATGCCCGTTGCAATCACTAATATGCCCACTACAGATCAAATGATGTGGATATCTTAATCCATATGATGAAGTCGGCTTGATAAGAGAACATATAATTGAAAATAAAATAATTTTATTTTTGATGGGTCAATCTGGTCGGCTTGTAACCTATCGTTAAAAGAGAGCTGGTGTATAAATAAGAGAGTTATAAGTCGTTTAAAGGTATGCATTTTGACGTAGAAATAAGGAGTGTGGACTGAGGACGCGAGCTGAAGCAGACGGAGATGTTTTTGCAGACGAGTCTAAGTGAAATCCAGTCACAACATGAGAGTGATTGTTCTTTTTGGGTATTAAGTAAAGCAACCAAGTAAGGAAGAGTTTTTGCAGACAAGTTTTCTTTGAAGTGTTCTTAAGATTGGAACGCAGGCAGAATCAAGACACTCATGCAGGTTGAAGTCTTGAACTACAATTACAGTCAAAACCTAAACTTTTGATATTGAGGTTGAAGCCTCATATTTTTCAGTTGTAGCTGATACATACAGTCTTGTGTTGTTGCACAGACCTTGAATGTAAATTTGATTATACATATATTTAAATCTGATTGGATCAAAGAATTCCCGTGTTGTTTTGATCTGCACTTTTTGATATCTGTTTAAGGATTAAGTAGCTGTTTTATTTCTATTTTAAAGAGATAAAGTCACAACACTGATTCACCCCCCCTATCAGTGTTGGAGTGTGTATTTTCAATTGGTATCAGAGTGAGGTTCCTTCGGTCAAGTTTAGCCAACTAGAAGGAGTTTTTGCAGCTAACACACTTTAAGATGGGCGGGGTCAAGTTCAGAGATGTTCCTAAGTTTGATGGAATGAATTATGTATTCTGGAGCAAGCGGATGTCTGCATATTTGATATCCCTCGGTTTTGAGTACTGGACAATAGTGTTTGATGGATGTGTTCCTCCAAAAGATAATCGTCGCTCGTCTACCATAGATGAGATCAAAGCCTATGAAGAAAATGCCACTGCAATGAATGCAATTCTTGCTGGTTTGAATGCTTCAGAATTTTACAAAGTAATGAACTACTCAACCGCCAAAGAAGTATGGGATAAATTGGGAACTATGCATCATGGTGACTCAAAAGTCTAGAAGGCAAAACTGCAAGGCTACAGAGGGCAGTTTGAAGGAATCAGAATGCAGGAGGAAGAAAACATCACTTCCTATTTTCAGCGGGAAGAAGAAGTTGTTAACACCATGCGATGCCTTGGTGAAATCATTGATGAAACCTTGGTTGTGCAAAAGATATTAAGGACTCTCCCAGCTAGATTCAACCCCAAGGTATCGGCTGTGGAAGAAAAGGACAGCTTGGATACTCTTAATTTAAGTCAACTGCATGGAATCTTGATTGCTTATGAAATGAGGACCGATGATCCCAAGCAAAAGGAAGCAGCATTTAAGGCGACCAAGCAAAAGCACCAGAACATAGAGGAACACGTTGGTTGTTCATCGGAACTGGATGTCTCAGAAGATGAGCTGGAAAATTTTGTCAACAAGTTGCCAAGAGGGACAAGAAGGTACAAAGGTAAGCTGCCACTAAAGTGTTTCAACTGTGGTAAAATAGGACATTTTGCAGCAAAATGTCCCATGAGAAGAAATAGGTTCAACTCAAAAGGAAATACATTAGAAATAAAGGTTAGTGACAAACAAACCTTTTTCACTCAAGTTGAGGGTGGAGTATCAGATTATGAAGAAGATGATGAATCCATTGTTGAAGGGAGAAATGAAATCCTATTTTTTGCCAAGGAAGACACCCATGTTAATGATGAAAAGGAAGAAGGAGTTGTAGATCTTCAAATGGAACTATCAGCTACCTTAGACGAAATAGAAAATTTGAGGAAGATCAATGATCAACTAGAAAAGGACCATTTAGAAGATAGACATGAACTAGCAAGGAAGATAAGAGCTGATACTCTAAAAAAGGATGCTGAAATCAATTCTCTTCAAGAGGAGATAAGGAAGACAAGATCCTTCGGTCAAAAATTTGAGAAAAGCACCTTAGACTTGAACAACCTTCTTCACCAACAAAGAGATGTCAAGGATAGATCAGGGATTGGATACAATAAATAATGTGGAATACTAGAACAAGAAGTCTCACATAATGCAGAAAATTCCTCAAACTGTAAAACTGTTTTTGATTCAAGACAGAAAGAGTCAATGTGAACCTCAGATTTTGGGAATGATGTAAGAAATATGTCAAACATCTTCCAAAACTACTCAGGTGCGCCAAGAAGACCACCTCTTGACAGGTACACGAATACATTCTTTGGATACTGTTATAACTGTTATAACTTTGGACACAAGGCCATTGATTGCAGGACACCTGTGAGAAGAAATGTTATTAGAAAGGATTACCCTAGTGACAGAACTATGAGTCAAACAAAGAATTCCTTTTCGGTGTTGTCACATGAAGAAGAGTACTCTAAGTGTAATAATTTCGGTCACACTGCTGCAAATTGGAGACTAAAACAATTCATTCATGAAGAAAGTAAAGCAGATGATATTTGTGGGATAGCCCTTTATGCTAAAAAGGATGAAGGCAAGTGGCATATTGACAGTGGGTGCACTAAGCACATGACTGGCAACAAAGAGAAATTTCTTACCTTGAAACAAGAAAAAGGAGGTGATGTGGCTTTTGGTGATGATGGGACAGCAAAACTTCTTGGTAAAGGAACCATGGCTCTCAAAGGAAATGCCAAATCTCAAGAAGTACTGTAGGTTGATGGCTGGAAGCATGATCTCGTAAGTGTGGGGCAGATATGTGATGCTAATCACAATATTACCTTCTTCTCACATCATTGTGAAATTAGAAGAAATGGCTCCCAGAGAATTATTGGAAAAGGGACTCGATCTCCTAGTAATGTATATGTCCTAGATTAAATAGAAGGTGAAAAATGCTATGTCAGTTAAAGTGACAACAGCTGGTTATGGCACAAGAGACTAGCACATCTGAACTTTGATAATTTGGTAAAAATCAGACGAACAGAAGCTGTAAGAGGGATGTCAAGACTCTCCAAGCCTGCAAATAGACTGTGTGGTTCATGTCTACACGGAAAGCAAGTCAGAACTACCTTCAAGCCAAAAATCCATCAGTCTACTTCACAACCTCTGGAGTTAGTACACACTGATCTATGTGGGCCAGCAAGAGTTCAGTCACTTCAAGGTGAGAGATATTTCATGCTTTTTATTGATGGCTATACTAGAATGATTTGGGTAACTTTTCTTAAAATCAAGTCTGAAGCATTTGGAAAATTCAAGTTGTTTAAAGCCAAAGTAGAAAATGAATGTGGTCAGAAAATTAAGTGCCTTAAATCAGATAACGGTGGGGAGTTCACCATGACTGAATTCAAGAATTTCTGTGAAGAAAATGGAATCAAAAGGCAATACTGTACATCCAATACTCTTCAACAGAATGGTATTACCGAAAGAAAAAATAGGACAGTTCAAGAGGCTGCAAGAACTATGCTTTTAGAAGTAAAAGTGGCCGAAACTTTTTGGAAAGAAGCAATGGCTGCAACAGTATATACTATCAACAGTTCACAATTACGAGTCAGCAGTGAGAAAACCCCATATGAGTTATGGACAGGAAGTTTGGCTGCTGTAGGTTATTTTACAATTTTTGGGAGTAAGTGCTACATCAAGATAACGATGATCATTTGGGAAAGTTTCATGACAGGATTGACGAAGGTATATTTTTGGGTTACTCAACTGAAAGAAGGGCCTACAAATGTTATAATAAGCGTTTGAGAAGGAGTGTTGAAAGCATAGATGTTAGAGTGGATGAGGAATTACCACTAGACTTATCAAATATTGAAGAAGATGAAGCAGATGATGGTGTATTTGATGAAGAACATGATGCAAATGAAGAAACAGAAAATGAAGAGAATGAACATCCTGTAAACAAACAGGCCCCATCTTCAGTTGGTAAAAGCTCTTAGGCATACCATCCCTACATAAAGGCTGTAAGAAGAGATCATCCAGAAGATTTAATCATTGGAAACCTAGATGAAGAAATGAAATTAAGACAAACATCAAGAAAAGATGTGGCTCTATTGTCATTAATAGAACCAAATTTTTTTAAGGAAGCTTATGAAGATGAAAATTGGAACAAGGCAATGGAAGATGAACTGGAGCAAATTAAAAAGAGTGAAACATGGGAGTTGGTCTCAGGCCGAAAGGATAAGAACGTGATAGGAACCAAATGGGTATTTAAGAACAAACTGAATGAAGATGGAAATGTTATTAGAAACAAATATAGACTTGTATGCAAAGGTTATGTGCAAGTTGAAGGACTTGATTTTGAAGAAACATTTGCGCCTGTTGCTAGAATGGAAGCAATCAGAATGTTTCTTGCTTACTCATGCTTCAAAAATTTCAAAGTCTATCAAATGGACGTAAAATCAGCATTCTTGCATGGAGAACTAAATGAAGAAGTCTACACAGAACGGCTAGAAGGTTACAAACAGTCAGGAAAAGAGAATGATGTATGGAAGCTAAAGAAGGCCCTCTATGGACTCAAACAAGCCCCAAGGGCATGTTATGATCGGTTAGACAAATATCTATGCCAACAAGGTTTCAAAAGGTGCAATACAAACAACAATATTTATTTCAAAACCGAGGAGAATGGACTTCTAATCACTGTTGTATATGTTGATGATATTATTTTTGGGTGTAATAATGACAAATTAAGCCATGAGTTCGCTGATGCAATGGCAAGTGAATTTGAGATGTCCATGATTGGAGAACTCTCCTTCCTTGGACTACAAATTTCTCAAACCTCAGAGGGCATCTTCATATCCCAATCCAAGTATATAAGAGAAATGCTTAGTAGATTTGGGATGGCAGATTGTGCTCCTGTAGGTACCCATGCCTACAAGTTGCAAACTTAGCAGAGATGATCAATCCCCACAGGTTGATACCGCACTCTTCAGATCAATGATTGGCAGTCTATTGTATCTAACAGCCTCTAGGCCAGACATTATGCAAGCAGTAGGCATGGTGGCTAGATTTCAAGCATGTCCAAAAGAATCTCATGTGATAGCAGTCAAACGAATTTTCAGATACCTCAAAGGTACTTCAGAGTAGTGTTGCAAACATCGGTGCGGCGAAAAAATCGGCAGGGTCCAGGAAACATCGTTTCGGGATATCTCGGCAAAACATCGGCAAACATCGGGAAAAAATCAGCAAACTTAAAAAATAGAAAAATATTC